>LPNX010520568.1:140382-170242 GCA_001517045.1 Pseudotsuga menziesii | reverse complement strand
AGACCATGGTTTTGTAAAAATGCGCAGTATAAATAAGCGCCGGTGTAAAGAAGAAAGGCTAGGCTTTTTGATGTAAAGAAAGATAAGGTGAAGTTAGATTGGGTTTTGTAAGGAAATGATAAGTCCCAGCTGTGTGCGTGGACGACCTCTGCAGCTGTGTGCGCAGAGGGTTTTTGGTAAGAAAGGAAAGAAAGGTCTGCAGCTGTGTGCGCAGAAGCCTGCTGCTGTGTGCGCGGCTGTTGAGGACTGAAGGGATCTGCAGCTGAGTGCGCAGATCAACTGTGGTTTTGAGGAAAGAGGAATAAAACGCAGTTTGTGGACGTAGCCCCTACACTGGGGGTGAACCACGTTATATTTGGTGTCGTGGTTTTATTGTGTTGTTTCGGTTTCTGTTATTTTCATGCATTAAACTGAATACATCTGATAACATTAGATCACTGTTGGCAATAAGCTTCGCTGTGAATTCCCCGTAGTGGGTGATGCAAGTTTAGTTTGTTTATTATGCTGCGAAGCTATATGTGAATGAATGATAAATTTACAAGTGTTGATTAATAATTGCTTTTAAAGACCAAGGTACAGTAATCCCCCTCTCTGCATGCAGAAACCTAATTCTGCGGCACCCCATTGCTGTTTCGGGTGAGACTGCAACCTGCGCGCAGGTTGTTGCCGAAAGGGCCAACACGGTGGGTCTTTTGTTGGTGCGACGCATAAGAATTAACTCGGGTCTGCCCCATTGCCCAACACTAAGAATCCCATCACAAGACTTTGCAATTGTGTTTTGACATGAAGTCTAAAACCCATAGAAGCAAAAAACCTAGATCCAAAACCTCAAACCTAGGAGATGAGGTGGCAAAAATATGTTGGCTTCAAGGAGCTTGGTTGATGAGTCAATTTCTTAGTATTGTAACTTTCACATACAAAATTTGTTTGGTTGTTTCTTGGATATTTACGAAGCTCATTTCAATCTCTATTGCTGGGCCATATCAATAACTAATAACACACATCAAGTGCTTGGAAAATGTGTTAGAAGTTTTGGATTTGCAAAACTAGTGTAACATTGGCTAGGTGTACGATTGTTGTTGAATCAATTGCAAATTGGGTTGCCACTTGTGTTGAATTGGATCGCTGGTCCTCCTTTAGGAAGCAATGGTATTCATTACATCAAGAACCTTCACTAGATGGGGAAACCATGATGTAGTCTTCATATCAGTGTCCATCATCCATACCACAATAGCTTGCTCAATGCATTGAGGGTTGAGTTTTGTCCGACAAAGTTGGGAAATATGGTTGAAGCAATGCCACATTAACAACAGGGTGTAAACCAATGGAAAGTGAAATACATAGTTCAAAAGTATTCTCACTCATAGCCATGGTGATGGTGTAAGACCCATATCAAAGTGGTTTGAGCTTCATGCTTGTGAGTCGCTCTTTCTGTAAGTGCAACCCTATATTATCACAAACTTGAAACCTGTGTGGACCTTAATGCTAATCATGTTGTTGCTTGTACTTGATATTGTCTTTATAGTGAATATCATGAACTTGTTATTGGATGAGTTGGTTATGTTCAATAATTTTTTCTATATTGTTTGCTTTAGTTTGAGCATGGGAGGACTCTTCCCATGTAGTTGCAATGTGCAAAGCTGAGTAAATTGAGGCCAATGGTTGAAACCCTAGGGACCACTGAAAAGGGATGTTGCCAAGAATAGTGTGAATGATTCTATTGTACTAATGTTGAACATGAGGAAGGCTTTCTTCCCATCTAGATGGATGCTTGGACTTGTTGATTCTAAGGATATGCCCAATCATCTTGTTGACTACTTTTGTTTCTCCCTTGGTAGCGTGGTGTTCATCATTAACCATAGGCTAGACTGAAAGCATTGAGGAACACGTTGTCCTTGTCTGAAACAATGGATCGTGGGTGTCACATTCCATCTGCAATACTAACCATTTGCACTAAAAGAAATGGCCAACTCAACACAGAATTAGCAGCCTTTACACTAACAGTTTTTGGAACTTTTCTAAATTCTACAATCAAAGAATGTGACCCATTTCTGCACAAAATTCCCAATCCTATATTAATCATTCTATTAAGAATACATAGGAACATAATTGTAGGTAACGTACATACTCATCTCATTTACAACAATTTGTTAAGCTATTACAAATTATACTTCAAGTTTCCTTCAAATTTACAAGAGTTTGATAATCAAGTTTAATGGTATATACATGCTAAAGATACAAAACTTTAGCAGCTATATCAAGCAACAAAGTAAACAGTTTGTAACATTTAGCTTCTAGGAACATGGATCTCATCAACTTTCCAAATCTAAGACAGTGCTTGATCTGTTTCTTATACATCTTCAGATATGTTATAAAAATAATACAATACCCTATTGCAATACGAAGAATAGTAGGTCTGCAAGACCCGATCCAAACTTCTAGTTATGACCTACAAGAATGGCTAGCTTTCTTAAAGGGTCAAACAATAAACTTGAGTGGATGTTTGAACTTTGAGTCACCTTGTAATGGATCAAAACAGGTACAACAGAACCAACTATGGAGCATATGTGATACATATTTCCTTTTTTTTTAACAAAATGTTGGAGGTTTTTTTTTTGGACAGGAATGCTGGAAATATGTTTTCTAAACTTAATGAAACAATTGTACAAACTTGGTACACATATTTAAAAATAATCATATTATACGTATAGATATTGAAGTCACAGAATCCGATAAAAGATGTGAGTTTTTTCAGGCTACACAAAGCAAATATTGATTATTGACAAAATGGCATTGCAGAACCTGTGAACTCCTTGCTAGCAATGACTTTACAAAGGCAGAGGAGGCAGTTATATGTTCCATCTGAATTACTAGGAGGTTGTGACTCATTGGCTTAGTAGTAGCCTCATAGACTTTCATATCCAGTGTGGCCTTCCAAACATTCAACAATGCTAAACTGGATTTAACAATATGAACCACACAATAACACAGCCATAACCACATCATCACATGTATAGCATAATTAATTGGCAGGCTATCTACAAATAATGATGGTTGACACGTTAAAATTACAAGACATTTATCCCAGCTCATAGATCATCTAAACTGTGTAACAATACTTATTACTCTTCTATGCCACTAAATTCAACTTTCAAACACAAATTGAAACAACATCATTTGAATCCCACCAAGTATTTGATATTGTAAGGTAGTTTTCATTCATGTATGGAATCTAATTGAATAATTGTGCCAAACATAATAAGTCACCTTATTTCCAAGACTGGGTAGTGACTTATTCTTCCAAATCGCTTTATCCACATTTAATTAAATAATTAAAGGTACCAGAATTTCCAATAAGCTGGGGGAATTCAAGCCTATGGATTTCTCAAGAATAATCCATACAGTGCTAGGTGAGCTTCCAATTGGGTTATACCCCAAAAGGATAAAAAAAATCTAAGGAATCACTTCAACAAACATTACCAATGATTTGCTTAGGAGGGTCATGCATTACATGCACAACAACATAATTAAAACATGTTTCTTTTTAAACCCATGATTTTATAGGTAAATTGCTCAACAGAATCATTACAATAGAGGTAGTAAAGCCTCTTGCTTTTTCTGGGAATTAAAAATTCCTAGAACATAATAAAAATTGAATCACAAAACTCGGCAAGAGCCCAACATAAAGCAATATTTCATTCACGGGATCACCAGCATTATTTTAACTTTAAGTGTGAGAACAGTTACGAGTATATGCTTGAACCCATTCCAGGGCAGCATTCAACGCCATTGCTTATTCAATAGGAAATCGACCAGGCATACCTTCATACTAGTAAACCAATTTCGAATTTCATTGCATCACAAAGACAATTTCAAGACAGAGAGATTGCTTATCTGAAATGTTCCTCTAGGAAATGGTTGTGAGTGAGAAATGCTCCACCCAATCATAGTGAGAAATGCTCTACCCAATCATAGGTCTCTGCTCCTTAATTTGCCACCCTCAAGTTGAGACTATGAAACCAGAAGAGGAAAAATTTACAGCCTAACATAATGTTTTTCTTCCTACAACCACAGGACTCTGACTCAGCCCTAAAAACCTTTCAACAGTAACTTCCCCTTCTTCAGCCTTCCCAACACATAGCAGTAGCTTCCCTTATCTGACCAAACAGTCCCTCAGGCCATGCTACTACTGCAAAGTGCTCTAGGATCAGACTGAAAGGGGGATTCATTCACAAGTTCAGCTCAGAATTTTCAATAGGCATTGATAGGTCTGTTCAGATTTTCTCGTAGGGAATAACAAGTTCAACAGACTCTCGTACACCCACACCTGGTTTCAAATCATGAATTATATCTCCCAAGTCCGGTGCCCTTTTGATGCATTGGAAAAAAAGTACCATTTAACACCTTTCTAAAACCACATGCAACTACCCTCTCTCCAATGTTTTAATTATTTAATATTCAGATCACACATAGGTTTAAGACATAGGGTTAAGGCAAGGTCAGGGTCTTTAAGTCTTTAATCTTTTGATGCATTGGAAAAAAAAGTACCATTTAACACCTTTCTAAAACCACATGCAACTACCCTCTCTCCAATGTTTTAATTATTTAATATTCAGATCAAACATAGGTTTAAGACATAGGGTTAAGGCAAGGTCAGGGTCTTTAAGTCTTTAATCTCTTTATTTTTTTTCGTTTTCCCTCTAGTGGGTTCATAGTCCCCCTTCTTTCAGTGTTCTCATCATGACTGGAAAACTAATCCAAAGTACTAAATACATTACAGGTCTAGGCCTCATTGTCTTTTTACATTTTACATTACAAATATAGGGAAGGAAAATATGGGGTGTTATAGTGGCAGTGCCAAAGGAATTCAAATGTGCTTGAAGAAGAGCTTAACACTAACTTTTTCCACGATACACTTTTTGTAGGATGCCAAAATGGCCATCTTAGAGAATTGATCGACCACAAATACACAATTGATAATGTTGTCACACAATTTAGCAGCCTAGGGATTGCAAGGAATAATCGACTGCCAGATTGGTGGAACCTCAAGATACTGCCCCAAGGTGTCACATGGATAGGGTCCCCTCTCTTTAGGTCTCTTGAATCCAACAAAGGTAGACTCAGGCCAACAACAAGAGGAGTCCCTAGTAAATCTTTTTTTGGTACTTGCCAGTAAACTAGCTTTACCACAATACTCACAAGACTGATTTGTTTCAGATAGGGTGCCTTACAATTTAGCAGCCTAGGGATTGCAAGGAATAATCGACTGCCAGATTGGTGGAACCTCAAGATACTGCCCCAAGGTGTCACATGGATAGGGTACCCTCTCTTTAGGTCTCTTGAATCCAACGAAGGTCTCCTGAACCCAACGAAGGTAGACTCAGGCCAACAACAAGAGGGTCCCTAGTAAATCTTTTTTTTGGTACTCGCCAGTAAACTAGCTTTACCACAATACTCACAAGACTGATTTGTTTGAGATAGGGTGCCTTGTAAATTACCACAAGGGTATGAATGTGGCGCTTTGGGGAAAATGATAAGGGGTTTGAAATCAAGTGTGTTAAATGGCCCCAAAAGCAAGGATAAAGCATCCTAAAGGATCTAGAAGAAATCGCAAGCTATTGGATGGATGCAAGTGACAAAAACTAGCAAATAAGCAATTAAAACAATGGGTTGTCCTATGATTATAATGGTTAAAAACTTGTGTTCAAGGAAACTAGGTTAATTATTTTTCTTATGATCAAAAGTGTAGGCCACTATAAATTACTATAGGTTGAGATTGTTAAATTACTAGCTTGGTTAGGTTCAGATTTATATTTATTGAGTGTGTGTGAGGCTGAATATGGATGTAGAGAATAAGTTAGGTTAATTATTTTTCTTATGATCAAAAGTGTAGGCCACTATAAATTACTATAGGTTGAGATTGTTAAATTACTAGCTTGGTTAGGTTCAGATTTATATTTATTGAGTGTGTGTGAGGCCTGAATATGGATGTAGAGAATAAGTTTGAGTGTTGGTGTGCTTAGTGGATGTCTTAGCAATTTTTCTTATGATCAAAAGTGTAGGCCAATATAAATTACTATAGGTTGAGATTGTTAAATTACCAACTTGGTTAGGTTCAGATTTATATTTATTAAGTGTGTGTGAGGCCTGAATATGGATGTAGAGAATAAGTTTGAGTGTTGGTGTGCTTAGTGGATGTCTTAGCTTGTATATTGCTTGTTGTTTTAAAAGTTCCAGATCTGAAATAACATCTACCAATAACATAAAATGCCCCTCTACACTAGAAATCAATTGCTAGATTGAAAAAATAACTAAATGCGAACTATGCCTAGCCCCCAAGGTAAATTTAGATGAGATTAGATTTTAGATTTGGAGTGTAGGTACCTAGGGTGATAATGTAATCTAATCTAGGAACTAATTAACTAAAAAATAAGAAGAGTGTTTTTTACAGTTGGGGAATAAATAAAACCAACAAGACAAATAGTATGAAAAATTGACCCAGTGCTATGGAGTTACTTCCCTCCCTCTAGCAATGGCTTCATAGGTGATGGCTTAGATTGATGATGGCCTTTCATGGAAGATTCTTCACGTAAACTTAGTTGAGGTGCTTTACCCAAATCAATTTTTCTTTCCTTCCTATACACAAGAAATATTAGTGGATGCTAGTCAAATTTCAAATTGAACAACCACATTTATAAAATATGGTACAAGAGATAAAAGAATATGTGAATGGAAATCAAATACTAAAAAGAAAACAATAAAAATGCAACGACATTTCCTCAAGATTTATGATCACTAAAACCCACAGGGCACATTTGTCAATCCAAGAGCTTTTCATTCACTAAAAACTGAAACAACGTTACGTCAAACCTTATTTACCATCACCTACTATGACAATGAAATAAAGAAAAGTAGAAATCCAAACCCAAATAAACTAGAGACCAACAAGAAATGAAGTGCAAGAGTTTTTGTATTGTTGTAGCAAGAGTTTTCCAAAAAAAAAATCCATACATAGTGTTTTCTTCTCTCTTCTATAAAACAATAGAGAAGCCAAATCCCTAATCATAAGGATTGAGATCTAAGATTAACTCTTAGAGAAGCCAAATCAATGGCTAAGATAAATAACTACATTTTACATTCTAATCATTGCTGCAAATGGCCTTTATCTAGATTGCGTCATTGAGCCCAAATTACATGAGAAAAATTACCAAACAATAGATTGCTGGGTAGGGATGTCAAGTGGGACCCCATGCCACTCTACATGCAGATTTGGAAGTGATACAAATGCCAATTTACTAAGTGCATCCCCCTTGGTGAAGAGTGTGCCCCACTTGGAGAGAGCAAGCATGAAATGTGGTCAAGACTTGGTGTTGATTCCAGGATATGGTCACTCTGTCTTTATAAGCACATTTCATGAGGACCCAAGTGATTATTTTTCCCATTAGACTTCCCGCTGCCATACTTTTTAGACTTTGGAATTTTTAAAATCAAACCTTAGGAAGTTTGAGAAATTAATTCCTATTAATTTGATCTTCAAGAATTCCTTATCAAATCTCATGGGAGTTTCCTTGGATGGATTCTTTGTTGTTTCAATGTCCCATAGCAATAAAAAAAAAATTCATATACCAATATGAAACATTCAATATCGAACTGCTACAAATAATTAAAATTGGACTTAGTTTTTTTTTAATATTAAATTAGGAAAATCCATAAATTAAATCCTATTAATCCAAAATAGCTAAAAATCATACTTGGAGGTGTGGAAACTAAGCCCAAGCTTAGATCAATTGAACTCACATAAATTGCTTGAAAACATGCATAGATTCACCCAAAAAGGAGACTATATATGGTGCATAGCACAAACTTCTGTTGAATAAGTTTACATAAGCCAACATTATGTCAAAATAGGCTGTTCAAATATATAATTACATTAGAGATTCAAATCCATAAAGATGCCATTCGAATCAACACAAAAGCAAGCTTACTAAACTAGTCAAAATCCCCCATAGGTGCATAAAACACTTTCCTAAGCTGACAAGAAGGTCACAAATAGGATGAATGAGCTGTATCAGCTAATAAGTGAATAAAAGTGAGCAAACTCAAGCTTTTAGGAGAGAAAAGGAGGGTGAGTTGTGTCAAAAACAAGGCAGTTGCCTTAAAACTAGCTTTCACCTTTTGCCTTAAACGCTGTTGAAAAGGCAGGAAACTCTAGATAAGGCAAGAATGTGCACTTGATAAACTGAGCAATTTGATGAGTTGTCAGAATCTTATCCATAATCTTTCCAAAGCACTCTTGGAGGCAGTTTAGGCAAGTTTTACCACAAAAATGCAAGTGTATATGTTGTAATCTCATAGAACACATAAGGTTACCAATAATACATACTAAAACATACATACATAACAGAGACAAGAGATAAGAACAAGTAGATGAATTAACAGATTATATTACATGAATGGGTCCATACAACACAGAGAATTGAACCGAGTTCTCATCTGGCTCAACAGCCTATATATATGATTACAAAACAGTTACAAAATAACCACCTGTCGGTTCGGTGAATCGACATGACCTTAGGTGGCCGACCTAATCTCTAGTTTAGTCGGCCGACTGACTTAGTTGGTTGGTCGACTAAGTCGGCTATCGTTCAAGTCGACTTATCGACTTGCTCCTCCTACATCTCCCCCATGAACAAAATGTTTCTTCGTCTCGAAGAAACATGGAGGTACAAAATTCTTCCTGACTGGTCTCAGTAGTCTTTGTGATGTGCATGGTCTTCATGGTCTGTGGAGTCTGATGGTCGGTCTTTTATGTACACAGGCTTCGACAATAGCTGGGGCTGTCACTGCTAGGTGATGTTGGAAATCTGTCCAACTTTGCAATATCTTCTGGATGTCGATGGTGAGTGTAGTCAGGCTTGACAAGATCGACATCTTCTCTGAAATGGAGACTTCAGCTATTCTCTCCATGTCGGGACCCATAAACTGGTCCTTCTCTTCTGCAGTCTCAATAAGTCGTTTCATATGCGGGCAGATGATGTCGAATTTTTCCAAGTTGGGGATAGTTTGTTGCACCCACTGATGTGCTTCCCTCTCAAGTTTCTGCAACTTGGCTGTTTCAAGCACTATTTGTTCTTCTATTTTGGTTCTGAGTGCTTCATCAGTGGTTTTCCTGTTTTCTAGTGCTTGGATCCCTTGGCAGGTCTGCCAAGTTTGCTGATAGACTTTCCTGTAGTAAACAAGCCAGTCTCGCAGTATTTCTTCAGTGATGACAGACTCCTCCATGTGATCCTGCAGCACTTTATAAGCTTCAGTAAAGGCTGTGTGTTGTGGGATTAGGAGGCGGGCAGTTTCTTCTTTTTGCTCCTCCTTTGTTTCTTGAATGTGTGCTTGGAGTGCCGACACCATGCTTTGAAATAGCTGATATGCTTTTTCGAGCAATTTGTCGGTGTCGACCTCTACGGGGCCTGGCATTACTGATTGTGCAAGGTTTCTACATTTGTTGAGGAACTCGACCTGTTCTTCAACCTTGTTGTCGAGTTCTTTACGTCTCTGCTCGCTCCTTGTCTTTGCTTCGACTGCTAGAGTTTTCAGGAGTTGTCCTAGCTATGCGTCGGTCAGTGAGGTTGCATCTTTCAATTTGATATGGACCTTTGATGGCTGTCCATGATGCTCCTTCTTCTGTTTCTCCTTCCTCTTTTTATGCTTTTCCTTCTCTGTTTGTGTCGGCACCTATGTACCTACAAAAGTCAAGTTGGGATCTTTGGTTTGTGGGATAGTGGTTGATGGTTTCTCTGGTTGGGGAGGTGGGATGACTGCTGCCTCTAGTTGGTTAGATGCAGGGTGTGCAGAAGTGGATGCAGTTGGTGCTGATGGTTGTGGTGGGGTTTGCTATGAGTTGGGGGGTGGTCGGGGTGGTGGAGATGGTGGTGGTGGTGATGGAGTTGGCGAATGGTCAGGGGTGATTGAGTTGGAGGAAGTGTGGGTGAGTGGTGGGTTGTCGGGCTGGGGAGGTGAGTCTAAGTCGGAGAAAATTTGATTAATTTGGCGATTTATGTCCTCCTCATTTTCTTCTCCTCCAGTGGGTGCAGCGGCTGGTAGATTGGTTTGGGGTACAGTCGGAGTGATAGTTGCGGTCCGACGTGCGGTCACTTCAGCTTCCTTGTCGGGATTTCTCTTGAAAGTTGAAGTGATAGTTGCAAAGGTTCGGGACTGGAATTCATGTCCTGCTTGGTATCCACCGACCTCGAAGAGAGGTGATTTTGTGGATATCTTCTGTGCCGACGCAAATAGCTCAGGCAGTTTCTCAATGAATGCCTGCAAATCACTGTCTTTATCGAACTTTGCCTTCACAGCTTCCGACATAGCACTTTTGCACAAGTCGAGTGGGCTTACTGAATGTTGTTCTGGTACTTGTTCCTCTGTTACTTTTGTTAGGGATGGAGGTGGAGGCATAGACATAAGATCGACAACGTTTTCAGGCGTCGTCGTGTGGGTGGTCTTGGCTTTTCTTTGGTCAACCCAGTAGTGCTCCTGCCTCGACAAATATCTAGAACTGGGTTTCCACTGGCACCTTATTTGTTGCAACATCTTCTATTGTGTCGAGGGCCGTAGCTGCCAGTTCCTCCTCGTCGTCTGATGATTCTACAATGATAATCTTGCGCTTACCTTTTCCTTGTCATTGTTGTTGTGTCTTTAACTTCTTCCTTGCAGTTGCTATCTCTTTCGACAATTTTTTAATAATGCCTTTTGTGATAGCATACTCTGGGTTTTCTGGTTTTGTCTCTCCCCTTGGCTCCTGGGTCGGGATGAGACTTTCTACCACCGGAGTGATTACCTGCTGCTCTGCCTGTGGTTCTGCCCTCTGTGCTGTCGGAGGTTTGATGATGATTTGAATTCGGCCGGTGTCTCCTCCGACACAAAGGTGCTGATGTAGAGGTTCAGCTCATAGTCTTCTTCTTTCTCTTAGTCGGTTAACGGCTCTTCGATCGAGAAGTCGATCTTCTTTGCTATCTCTAGTACTGGTATTTTTGTTTTAGCTTGTCGAAACAGCTCCCGAAAGATCTGGTCGACTGATGGATAATAGTCGAGGGATTTTGCATTTGAGTCGGCACCTTGCATGTACCACACCGAAGTATGGTCGAGCTCTAACTGGATGTGGGACTTTGTCGGATGACTTAGTTGGATGTTTTGAGGCACCCTCCATCTAGTCGTGCAGAATTTTAGCTGTTGGAGCCAGTTCTCCAATAGCACTTTCCCGTCTTCCAGTTTCTTCAAGGTTCCTTTCTGGGAGAATGGTTTGAATCTCCACATGTGGAATCTTGTTGGTTCTTGAAAGATTGGGTTTCCGTCAGGACAGATATGGTACATGACTATCCATAGTATGAGAGAGGGGAACCTGATGATTCCTCCCGTCTTTTGGCATCTTTCACAGATGGTCTTAACCATGTCGACGACATATTCATCCCATCTGTATATTTTCTCATTTGTCGCGATGGTGTCGACAGCTTCTAACATGTCCAATTTGAGGTTGCTGCCTCGACCTGCCAGGGTAAGTGTTATGGCTATTATTTTGGCCACAATTTGTGGCGTTCAGGCTGTGATTTGACTAATCATCAACCCCTTCGAGTTTTTTCCCGAAGCTGACTCAGTTAGTTTTTCGACCAGTCCTGCTTTAATACCAACTGGTACTGGGTCTCTTGTGTTTGATAAACCTGTCAACTTGGAGATGACCTCCCCAGAGATGTCGACCGGTTGGTCGAAGTAGAACTGACCGTTGTGGTACCGACTTATGATAAATTTTACAGCGGTTTCCTTGGTGCCACTGAAGCTGGCCATGAGCAGTGCATTGACATAGTTGAAGATGGTACTGTATTTTATTTTCTCAGATGCTTGAGTAGGCTTTTTGTTGACATAAGCCCATTCTTGCATCTCGGTCCATAGTTTTTGCCATGAGCCTTCGTGCACCTTAGCATTCTTAATGTTCTTTAGCCTTCGGACTAAAGGTGTTTCTGCAGTCTGTAATTCCTTGGCTTTGGCTGAGGCTCTAGTCTGTTTGGGTGCCATCTTGTCGGTTTGGTGGTCTATTTCACTAAGGTATTCTCAGCTTTCAGTCATCTGGATGCTCTGATGCTCTCTCGGTATGAATTGCGGTGAATGACCCTTCGGTGGTCCAATATTTATAGGGGACACTCTGGATGTTTTTGTCGATGAGTGTATTAATGGCGGACGTGATGTTCCAGCTGGAACACTTGAGTGTGCGTTAATGGCGAATTGCTTTCGACGCTCGAGGTCATGAATGCGGGATGAGACTATCGAGGTCATCGGTCGATGTCGATTATGAAAATGGTCGATGAAAATGGTCGATGGCGTTATGTCGATGGTCATGATGTCGGTTATCGAGATGGTGATTTCCTGTCATAGTTTTCTTCATGTTCGGTATTATTTTGCTTTTTGGATTTTTGGGTTTTTATAGCTTTTGGGTCAACCGTTATGGTCGTTATAGGATTTTTTTTTTGAATTATGTTTATTTCTAGTTTCTATAGCGTTTTAGTCGGGCCATTAATGAGTTTCCGAAATACTATGCCTTGTAACGTCCTTAGTCGAACTGATCCGTTGGTATGTATCTCTTCGACAACGTAGGGTCCCATCCATTCTGTGTGGAGTTTTTTAGGTTTACCTTTTACTTGACTATTGTATGATAAAGCAAGGTCTCCTACCGACAAGTTTTTGTTCTTGATGTTTCTGTCGTGCCATGCTTTCTGTTGTTGTTTCTGGATTTCTTGATGTTGTATTTCCATTAGTAGGTGTTCTTCGAGTTTGCTTAGTTGCAATAGTCGGTTCTTTCTTCCTTGTTCGACATCGATATGTAGGATCTCTGCGATGATAGGTGACTTTTGTCGGAAGTGTAGTGGAACTACTGCTTCTTGTCCATAGACTAGTCGAAAAGGAGTTTGGTCAGTCGAGCATTTATATGCTATTCTGTATGCCCATAATACTGCAGGTATTTTCTCCTCCCAGTAGTCCTTATCAGCCTTACATATTTTAGTTAGTCCTCTTGTTAATGTTTTATTAAATGCTTCAATTGCTCTATTCGACTGAGGATGGTATGCTGTACTCCGACGATGGTCGATTTGGAACTGGTCGGTTAGGGTTTTGATAGTTCTATTGATGAAGTGTGTTCCCTGGTCGCTAATTAAGGTTAGTGGACATCCAAATCTGGTGATGATATTCTCATAGATAAACTTAGTAGCGTCTCACTAGAACATGTGTCGACTGGTTCGGCTTCTGCCCATTTAGTTACATATTCAACTGCAATTATGATGTACTTTGCACCTATCCTTTTTGCGGGTATAGGAAATGGTCCTATGAAGTCTATGTCCCAGATTTCAAATGTCAAACTTGGGTTCACTAATATCAAAGGCATTTCTGTGCTAGGCAGGGGTCGTCCTAGTCGTTGACATTTGTCACATTGACTGACAAAATTTTTGCAATCTTTGTGAAGTGTTGGCCACCATAACCCTGACTATTCGATTTTCTTTGCAGTTATGTTTGCTTGGAAATGTCCTCCTGCAGGTCCATAATGTGCTTCATGCATAATGTTGTCTCGTTCATGTTTTAGGACACACCTTCTGAGGATGTCATCTAATCCCATTTTGTATAAGAATCCATTTATAAGACTGTATGGTGCAACCTTCATAGCTAAGATCTGCTTCTTTTTTGTACTCATTCCTTCTGGTGCATGTCCATCTTCCAAGAACTGGGCTATTTCTTCTAATTCTGCTGGGACTGCTTCTATCCGAAATAAATGTGCATCAGGTAAGTCATCTTCGACTCCTGTCGGCTCTTCTCCAATGTCGATTCGGGATAAATGGTCCGGACCGACATTTAACTTGCCTGGTCTAACAACAACTTCGAATTTGAATTCTTGTAATAATAGTAGCCATCAACAAATCCTTCCATGATGTAGTGGTTTATTGATGAGATATTTAAGTGCCTGATGGTATGTATAGAATATAAATGGGTTAGCTAGAAGATAATGTCGATATGTTTGTAATGCAAAGACCATTCATAATGCTTCTCTTTCTGTTATCGAATAATTTCTTTCAGCTTTATTTAATTTTTTGCTACTGGTTGAGTTAAGATTGCTCCTATTGCTAAGCCTGATGCATCAATATGAACATTGAATTTTATTGACCAGTTTGGAAACCTTAGGATTGGGGCTTCGACTAGTTTTCTTTTTAATTTTTCAAATGATATGTGGCACTCCTCTGTCTAGTTGAACTCTTTATTTTCCCTTAATAGTTCTTCAAGTGGATAGGTCATATCTAAATAATATCTTATGAATTTTCTGTAATAGCCTATGTGGCCAAGTAGCACCCTGACTTGTTTTGGGTTTACTGGTGGTTTTAGGTTGAAGATAATTTTTATTTTTGCAAAGTCAACCTTAATACCTTCCTTACAGACAATGTACCCTAATAATATCTCTATGGGGGTCACAAATATACATTTCTTGATGTTTAGGAATAGTTGAATTTGTCGACATCTCTCCAACATAAACCTGAGCCATTTGCAATGATCCTTTAACATGGAGTATATTGTCCAATCATCAAAGTATACTGCCATGGTCTTGTAAATATATTCTTGAAATGTTTTGACAACAATTCTAGAAAATACTGCAGGTGCCTTTTTTAATCCAAAAGGCATAACTTTGTAAGCAAATGAGCCAAATTCACACACAAAGGTTGTCTTCTTCTGGTCTTCTTTAGCTATTGGCACTTGATTATAACCTGAGAATCCATCTGTAAATGAGTAGCATTCATGTCCTGCAACCTCATTTAAGATTTCATCTGCATAAGGAGTTGGAAATGGGTCTGTCAGTGACACTTTATTTAGTTCTCTGAAGTCGACACAATTTCTTATTTTGGTCGGATCATGTTTCTTAGGCTGTACAACCATTGGACTTGCCCATTCTGATTGGTGAATAGGGTAGATGATGCCTACTGCAAGCATGTTATCAATTTTCTTTTTGACTATCTCTTTGTATTTGTGAGCTAGTTTATATGGCTTTTTCTTCACAGGTCGAACATCAGGTTTAGTATTAATCTTTATTTTTCCCATTTCATGGACTAAGCCTTTGAGGTCTTTATAATCTCTAGAAAATACATCTTGAAACTCTTTTAGTAATTTCACTATCTCTGTGGTTTGCTCTTCATTCCAATAGTCACCAATCTTTGCCATTTTTTGTCGATCATCATTTGAGATGTCGAATTCTCTAGTTTTGACTTTAGCATCTAGCCATTCTGGTGCTTTGGCTTCATTGATTGGTCGACTTCCTTCCTTAAACTGTGAGAATGTGGCAGGGAAGTCATCTGCAGCTATTCTGTCGATATCATGTTTGTCGGTTGTTTCCACTTTAAGGACTGTACAAATAGGTTTGGTCGTTTCGACATGGTTTGATTTCCATCTAAAGCTTTTCCCTTATGTATTTTCATTTTCTAGCTGTAGTCTTGTCGACTGTGGTTTTGTCCTTATTTGTATATTGTTGCATTTCATTGTCTGTCGGTTATCTTTTAAGGGTTTGTCTTCGGTCAGCTGGATAAATTCTTTAATCTGTTTTGCTGTTTCGACCAAGTTTTTATTTTGTGGTATAAAGTTGAAATCTTTAATGAAATTTTCTCTGAGTTCATGCCATAGGAATGTTTCACCTCTAGCTTCTTCCATTTTATACCATTTGTTTGGTAAGTAGACGAGGGTTGATGGGAATAGGTGTGGCCATGATCGTTCATCCTTGTATCCAAGTTTTCTCCATTCTTTTTCACATGTCTTAATATGGTCTTTTGGGTTCTGTCCTTGAGTGGATATAGGTATTTGAGCCTGTTTGGTTAACTTCTTTCCTCCAAACCTTTCAACAAAGTAAGTCGAAGCTGTTGTCCAGGTCTGCAGTCTTGTCTGATGGGTATCCCACCATCGAGCAGCTTGGCCTGTAAAAGTTTCTATTAGGCTTTGAAGTCGGCCATGGTCACCAATATTTTTGGAAACTTCTTCTACATGCATGGTTGGTGATTCTCTTTCCATATATCTTAGTATTTGTGTAGTATTTACATTGGTAGGTTGTAAGGTAGGGTATTCCCTAATTTTCTTCTCAAATATTTTTGGGACAATGGACACTATGAAGCACTGTTGGGTGGGATTTTTCTGCACTTTTTGAATAGTCCAACACCCTCTTGCTTGTGTTTCGTAGTTCTTGATCTCTCAATCATATAATTCTGCATCTGAATTATAACCAACTAAGTCTTGGTTGCCTAAATGAAGCTCTCCGTAGATATTAGGTTCTGTATAATATGCATTGTTTTGAATCTGGTAGAGTTATCGGATGTCGACTTCTTCATCGATAGGTTCAGTCCAAGGTTCTCCTTGGGATGGATGAATAGGTACAATGAACTTTTGTCCATTTCCTTTTAATTTGATTCTCTCTTTGTCTAGGGATATCGATGCTTTCATCTTTTTACCCCAAGGTCAACCTACTAACGCTGGGAAGGAACTGGATCCTTCCTTAGGGTCAATGATTTTAAAGTCGACTTTGGTCGAGATTCCTTTTATAGTTGTGTCAATGTTTTTCCAGATTCCAATAGGTTCAATTAGGCCCTAGTCGGCTAGTTTCGGGTATATGCTTGACTCATATAGTCAAGGTTTGCCCATTTGTTCCCAAGTGTCACGAGTCATGATGTTTACTTGTGTTCCAAAGTCGAGAACTACTTGTCAGATTCCGCATTATATGCAATGATGGGCCTGTTTCATTTCAAGACTGATAACCACCAGAAATCGTGCTTAAACTGCAGTTTACACGTGCTAAACAACTCACCCAATGTGATTAGTCATTCCCAAATCAAAATCATGATGAAAACTTGCATGAAAATCGAAAAAACAAAGGGCTGCGATATTCTTGTAGCGCGCCCTTTGTAAAATTTTTGCCCAGCGCTACAAGAATATGCCCAGTGTTAAAATTTTGCTATTTTTCAGCTTTTTGCTATTTTCTCGGTGGGTTAAAAGCTGCAAGGGTGAAAATTAAGTCTAAGTATTCTCCAAATAAACATTAATGAATCAAAAATTTGATACCATGAACTTTCTTTAAACCCCTTTGAAATGCAAAAGACAAAAAATCAAATAAAACCTATAAAAAGTAAGTTCAAAAAAAACTATCTAATCATCCAGAGAGTTGCTAAAGGAAAGTAAAAATAAGACTTAAAACAAAGGCTTAACTGAAAAATGAAAAACAAACCAAAAATTTAAAAAGTCAAACCAAAACTGGACGGAAAAAATTACCGACTTAACATGATCCATGTATTAATCCTTGTAAAGTTGATCTCCACTGTTATTGATGTTATAATCTCAACCGTTGGATGCAAAAGTGAGTTAAAGCTTACATATCTCAAAATCTATATAAAGACGAGACCCTCCCCATTGTAAAGCATGAGCTCTAACACCGAAATACTGAATAAAATGATTTTTTCTTGGATTACACTCTTGTGTCTTGTTTGATGAATGAATGAATGAGATGATGACTGGAATTGATATTATTCTAGATTGAGATTAAACTTGGATAGATCTTGTACAGTTTCTTGCACCCATCCATCTGCAGGTTGAAGGAGGCGCACTTCGAGGAAGGCGAACTGGTGGGGGGACTCACTCTGTGTCAACACTCATGTTTTGTGAATCAGAGAGTGATTACTTCTTCATGATTTCTTACTTCATGTACTTTCTTTAAACTTCAGATCTCGTTCAATTGTCTTTCTAATTGATTTTCTTTGGTTTAGCAGATTGAAGGGGGTGCTAGGGTCACTGACTGAAGCAGAACTCCATCAAGATCTTGCTCAGAATTCTCATTTGACCAAAAAGAAAGCATTATTCATCATCCAAGAACTCATCAACATGATCTGGGTATGTTTCCCAGGTAAGTTTTCTTACTATTGATTTTCCATGCATTGCCCATCACCAATTTTTACTGAAAAAACCCTCTTTAGAAATTAGGAAAAATCATCGGATCGATTTGCACTGGGAATCTGCAAATTCGGCGATCTGGGTTTTTCGGCCATCCCGAAAAATCTCCTCTCCCTCCTAGTAGTCAGCATTGGACCTCATCTACCCATATTCGAGAACTGGTCCTTAGGGAGAAAAACACCCCTCTTAGTCTGGTAGTCAGTTCCTTGTGTATATTTTTCCAGTTTTGCTTGGATTTCTTTTTGTTGTTGAATCTTACATCCAAGTCAGTGTGCGAGAAGCTTTAATTCTTAATATAAACCTCATCCTGGATCCCAGGTTTGATCATTTGGACCAGCGCACTAATCCTAGATTTGATCCCAATCTCCATAAGTCCCTGTGTTATCCTAATTGAGTAAGATTTCCAACATCTCTAACCACCCCTACTCAAGTGTTGATTAAGTTGTGGCTTATCCCCTGAATCTAGGGTTTCAAGCACTCACCTTACATATTCTCTGTCAGTAGTTTGATCTAGTTATTTGCTTTAGGTTTGTCCTTTCAAGATAGGTTTGGGTCCCCCCCATTGTCACTTGGGCTTCTCCAGTGGCATAAAGTGAAGGAAATCCTAACCGACATGACAACCATCCATCTTTTGGGGGTTGGGATTTTCGTAGGTCACGACTTTGGTCATTCGTCCCCTCTGCCATCCTATACAGGATTACTCTACTGAGGCAACTACAAGATCTGTGATAACAAAACCATACAAGGCTTTCTTCAGCCTGCACACATGAGAAACTCTCCCATGTTCTTCAAAACCCATCGATTGCTGGCAATGTAAATTTCCTCTTCTAGAACTCCATTCAAAAAAGTTGTCTTCACATCCATCTAATGGATCTTCCATCCCAATTCTATAGAAATGGAGATAATTTCTCTCATTGAAGTGTATCTAGCAACAGGTATGAAAGTTTCATCATAATCAATCCCCTTAACTTGAGAGAACCCTCTCGCCATAAACATAGCTTTATTCTTCTCAATGTTTCCATCTACAGCATATTTAATCTTATAAAGCCATTTGGAAGTCACTACAGACTTCCCTTCAGGTCTCGACACAATCTCCCAAACATCATTTTTCATAATGGAAGCATACTCTTCCACCATGGCATCTCTCCAGACTTGGTCGCATGTTACATGCTTATAAGAAGATGGCTCAAACTCACTAATATTGCTCACCATAACTACATAGCTACAAAATGTCTCTGGTACCTTACTCTCTCTAGTATCCCTCTTGGGAGTTCCCAATGAGTAGGCTCCCTTAAGGATTTCTTCAAGCCACTTGGGCTTCCTCTTTCTTCAAGTAACTTCCAGAGGGGAGACAAACTCATCGTCATCCCAATTCACAGATTGAGACTAAGTTCCAGAAGTAGTAGCTCCAGTGGTCTGAGACTCAATCGCTCGAGAACCTGAACCTACAAGACCACCACCCTATGTCTCTACCCGTGAGCCTATACATGTACCTAAGGCACCTGTCACCCCTGATACCTAAGGCCCTAAACTCTGAGTAGCCGTGCTCTGACTTGTATTCACCTGAGGAGTGGAATCTTACTTCTCCCCCTTGTCCAAATCATGAAATTTCTTTAAGGCTTTGTCCTCCTCAAATTTCGCATCCTACCTCGCAACTATTTGTTTTCTTGTAGGAATATATATGCGGTAGGATTTTGAAATCTCGTCATACCCAACAAAGATACCCTTCTCTATTATGGGTTCCAACTTTGTCCTTTTCTCATAAGGAATATGAGAGTAGGTAAGACACCCAAATATCTTGAAGTGCCCTACTTCAGGCTTCTTCCTCGAGTAAGCCTCTTCAAGAGTCTTACTTCCCAAAAATTTATGGGGACTCCTGATTTGAAAATACACAGTCGTGTTACACGCCTCTGCCTAGAGAAAGAAAGGCAAACCCTAATTGTGCAACATAGATCTTGCTGCACCAACTATTGCCTTATTCTTTCTCTCAGCCACCCCATTCTGTTGAGGTGTGTAGGGCACAGAAACTGCCTCTTGACTCCTTCTTGAGCATAGAAAGCATCAAACTCCTTAGAGGTATACTCACCCCCATTGTCTTATCGTAAACTTATATTCTTCTCCCTGTCTGGTTTTCTCCCAGAGCTTTGGATTCTTTAAACTTATGTAAGACTTATTTCAATTCCTTGCTTTTCAAAAATAGATCTAGGTTTTCCTGGAGAAATCATCAATGAAGGTTACACCGTACGCATAACATTTCAGTGATGTAGTCGAGATCAGACCACAAAGTTCTGAATGTATCAGATGAAGAGTCCTTGTTGACCTGCTGTCACTACTAGGGAAAGTAGTCTTGACATACTTACCAAGAGCACACCCTTTCCACACTTTCCTGTACTTTGTGTTAAACTCTGGTACACCAGTCACAATCTCCCTCAAAATCCTCAATGCAGGATGATGTAGGTGAGCCATCCTTCTATGCCACAACTCACATAAGTCACCTCAATCACTGCTACTGTCATGAGCTAGAGCATGATGACGGTGAAAACTGAGCCTGTATAGTTTCTCACTCTGAACACCAATCTTCACTGTTGAAGTTATGTTGGGTCCCGTAGGATGTATGAGCACATGTCCATCTCGAAACATCACCTAAAATCCCATATCCTCTATAGTAGAAACTGACACCAAGTTTTTCTTTAATCCAAGGACGTATAAGACATCCCTTATCTTCATGGATTCTCCATAATCCCTTTGAAAAGAAATAGTTCCTCGTCCAACAGCCTTGATCGATCTAAACTTGTTTCAGTGAGATCTGTAAAGTACTCTCTAATACCAATCATGTGATTGGAGGCCCTGATGTCAATATACCGAATGTCGGTAGTAGATGCACTTGATGAGATCTGTAAAGTACTCTCTAATATCAGTCATGTGACTGGAGGCTCCGCTATTAATATACCAAATGGCGGTAGTAGATGCACTTGATGATTGACTGGACATCAAGGACAATTCTCTGCCAATTTTTCCTATAGATTTCTCATCTACATTTGCAAAAGTGCATGAATTGAAAGTAATGAGAAGACACTCCTTGTCTTTGTTTCTCGTCATTGTAGCCATGATGCTTTACCAAAACCCCTTTTTTATGAAGAACAGCAAAACCACAGATCTGACCCTTACACGCCAAGATCTAAAAGATCTATCTCAGATCTCTTTACCCATTATCAAATCTGACCTTCACCAACCTAGATCTGATGGATCTGACCTCTACAATCACATATCTAAACCCTACTCTTCAGGTATGGTAGATCTGGTCACCCTCTCCACGGATCTGACTCCACGACCGAATCCTCACACAAATCTAGTATGCTCTCACAGATATGAATGTGATTGCCTCCTCTGACCTCTAACCTGGCTCTGATACCATATTAAAATTTCTCAGAGGTCTCCATTCGCTCTGAGAAGTTCAGATATTCAACACGACTACAAGATTCACTAATTCCATATGAAACACTTCTATCTAAATTAGAATTTACAGCACATGAACATCCATAAAATTCATAAATTAGCAATTACACAAATTACTCAGAATATATCCTGGAAACCCAACTTTGGGAAAACCAGCTACATAGGGGCTTTCTTCTCTCTCGAGCCCAAAGCAAATTATGATATAAAATAAGAAGTACATAATGAGTTAGATAAACAACAAAACCTGAAGGGCCAAAGCCCTAGATCTGTAGTAGTTGCAACTGCTACTATTAGAAAATGCGCCCTCAGCAGCACACCCACACGCTAGAAATCTCAACTCAATCTCTGTCAGTCTCTGGAAGTCGTACTCTCTGTCTAACTTCTGAGTAATCATTTCTCAACACTTCAGTTTTGCTCTACTCTGCTCCGGAAGAAGATTTGTGTCCTCAATCTCTGAAAACGACCCCTAGCAATACAACCACGTCTCTCTTCCTCGGAAATATGTCTCAATTGTTCTGCTCTCAATCTGACTCGGATTAAACCCTGATGGCATCTCCTCAATCACTGATGAAGAACCCTCAACTCTCTATGCCCTCGCAACCCCCCACACGTGCCACCAGCTGCTTGACGTCACCCACACGTGTGACATGTTGTTGGTGCTGCTGCTCACTCTGTTGTTGTTGTTGCTTCTCTTCGGTCTCTTTTAGAGTCTCAATGAATCACCTCTGACACTGTACGAAATAAAGAACTCTTCAATCTCTGAAGATCTGTCCCCTCTGCTTCCTCGGGAATGTGCCCTCAATTGTTCCAACAGTATGTGCCCTTCCCTTGATTCCTGTAGCACTGATCCATAATCCAGTGAAGATGAACTTTTTCCCTCTCTGCCAAAAGCTTGGTAAAACTTTACCCTCTGACTTCCTTTTATAAGTCACTGAAAAATTAGGTCACCAAAACCTTAATTAGGGTTCCAAAACCCTAATTTCACTTTCATGCAAATTTACTCATTTTGCATCTTTCCTTGTTAATATGTCAACATAGAATAGCAAGAAATTTATTCACCTCCATTGATAGAATCAAAAAGAGAAGAACAAGTATATACCATCAAAGATCCCATCAAATGGTCCCAACAAAGATGGGAGCAAATTAATAACACCACTTTGAGGACGAAGAGTCTTAAAGTGCATAAATGTCATAGAAATAGAAAAAGAGGGATAGATAATAAATCATAATAAAATTAATAACACTGCTTTGAGGACGAAGAGTCTTAAAGAATGCATAAATGTTATAGATAGAGAAAAATAGAGATAGATAATAAATCATAATATAAAGTATAATGAAGTAAAAGATTTAATAAACAAAACTAAATAATAAGACTAAATAAACATAAAGACTAAAAGGTATATAAAAACACAACTTTTCGATTAAATGACACAAAATCCTTCCTTGGAATATATTTATACAGAGAATTATTCATGTAAAGACACTATGATTATTTGATCATCATTTATACATATATATTATTATCATTCTTGGTAATTTGAGCACATGAGTAAAATAATTACTTCAATAACTAAGAGGGAGGCCAATGTCACTTTAACAACCCTTTTCTACTCTTAGGTTAGGCCCACATTAACTCAAGGGGGGGTCCCTAAAATCCTAACTTAACTAAACAATAGTGCAAGCATAGGATAGCAAATCTGGAATTCAATTTTTCCATTTATAATTTCCAGATTTGTTGACAAAATAAATAAATAAAGTTAAATTTACGATTTGTTGGTAGTTGAAAAGTGAGATTAGTGCTTAATACAAATCTGAGCATATGGAGTCTTTAGGGCAGCATTTATATGACTATTTCAAATGAGAAAAATGGTGCATGTAGATGGATTTAGCAACCTACATCAACTTCTTCTTTGCTGTCCTATAATGCAGAGAATTTAAATGTGAAAACCTTGATCAAGGACATATTCCAAACATGCATGGAGGTGTGTTGATCGATAGAGATGCATCTACACAATTTCCAACCATAAAACACAGGGAAATAAACCACAAATTAGTTCTTCTAAATAAAGGAAAAATCTTCTTAATTAGGAATAATTTTGCGTATATTTCAACCATCCATACACATTTGTTGCAAGTATTTCCAGCAAAATCTTTTGCAATTTGAATCCGAGACGTATAGCTACGAGCTCCAAGATGACCTTCAATACTATTAAGCTATAGTCTTGAGTGGGGTGATCCTCAAATCTTACCATACCACAAATGGAGACAAAAGTCCTTTATACATAGGAAGTTAGCTCTCTCTTGCAATAAGATATGTTACTTTTCTAATTGACTCAATAACAAGTCCAACAATAATAAAATATTCGAGTGAGTTAGGCTTTATTCCTATGGTTAACAAGTCAAAGCAATGAGGTGGACTCTCTTCTCTCCAAGAGAGGTCTCTCCATCGAAAAATATGAAGTAATATGATAGAAATTCTGAAAAAGAAGAGGTAACACCACTTAAAATAAGCATTTTTACCATGTCAAAGCTTCACAAAATGTTAAAATAATTCTCCATGTGTACCCTCCAAGAAGCTTGAAAAAGGTATATAATAAAATGGCATATTTCCAAGTAACCACCTCCATCAGTGAAGTTGACAAACAATATAATAATAAGGGGGTTGTAAACTCTATCAATGCGCCCTCCAAGAAAAAGCTCCATGTAAAGAAATAGGACCAAATAAAAGCATGTGCAATCCCTCCACGTGTAAAAGGAGAGGAGTGCTCCAACCAACTCCTAGATAACTGTGCAAGATACCAATTAACTGGTGTGCTCCACAAGAAAAGATTTTGGTCAACCAAGGCTCTCTCTAAGGTGCAACCAACTCAATAAAATATTCATTTTCCCAACTAAGTTCACGAGTTGTTCTTCCTAGTGAAACCCAAGGCTCCCTCTAAGGTGCAACCAACTCAATAAAATATCCATTTTCCCAACTAAGTTCATATGATTTGTTCTTCCTAGTGAAACCCCTCCATTATAATAACAAAGTATAGGATCGTCCTAGGTTTGAACCTAGGGCACACCATCAAAGGACTAATATATGATTAATACTCCATCAAAGCTTAGAGAAAGGCCTGATTACCAAAGATGCATGTAGCACCCCATTTTTCTTATTGAAATTTTAGGAAATACACATTAATAAAGGTACTAACATCATCAATTACACATTCAACCTAGGTGGTCTAGCAAATGTCACAATATAAGTCATATCACCAGGGACATCCCCTCGAGGCAATATAAATCACCACAACGCATCAAAACCAAAATTTGTCCACGTCAAGCATGTTCCCAACATACATCCAACCAACAAGACCATCAATAACATCCTCTCCCATGATATCAACAACATAACATCATGCAAATTATCACTAGGCATCATTCATCAAAGAAAATGAGGTAAGTGCATGAAGGAAACATCAAACCACAAGAGAACTATCCATCTAGACTATCCACCATCAAAAAGTGAGTCTCCTCTACCAAAGATGTGCATCAAATACACCATCATGAAAAAGAAATGAAGATCCATTAAGAGGCAAACACCCCCAAGTCCATCGAAATGCTCCAATGGTACCAGCCACAACCCAATGTGGAACCTCACACTATGA
This sequence comes from Pseudotsuga menziesii, assembly GCA_001517045.1. Lineage (NCBI taxonomy): Eukaryota > Viridiplantae > Streptophyta > Pinopsida > Pinales > Pinaceae > Pseudotsuga > Pseudotsuga menziesii. The sequence goes on along the minus strand of LPNX010520568.1, from coordinate 145,142 downwards.
AGATGTAACAAAGCCCAGAGTGGTGCACTCTGACAATCATCGTTGATTTGGACTCTCGAATAATAATCTAGTTTTTCACGATCACTCTAAGCAGACAAACATTCAGTGCCATTTCCCCAAGGATTGAGTTCAAAAAGGAGAAGTGTTTCTTGAGTATACTCACTTGGATTCATAGGTGGCAAACATTTTAACCAAGCCCCTAGCAAAGGTAAGTTCGAGAATTTGAAGGAAGCATTGTGCTTGGTGGAGAACACCTTCCTTGCAAAGAGAGTGTTAGTTTTTTACCTTGTTTGCTTGGTAGTTGTTATCCTTCCTCGTTACGCAGTCATCACATAGATCCATAGCTAGATAGAATAAATCCATGCCTCAATTTATTATGTGTGCACAGTATTAATGGCAAATAGACCTAGTTTTGTTTGGGACAAGTGTCCTCGTCAAGTAGTTGGCAGAGGGTGCATGCATGCCTACAACATGCATGCACCACCATTAGTTAATTCCCTCTTTTAGATTTAGATAAGGCACAGCTATCTAGGAGGATAGGGCACATTGCATGATGAGGTTGATCTAATCTAGGTGGGGCAAAAATCCGCAAGAGGCCATGCATCAATGTGTCTTCAGTTTGAAGGCTCATTGTATGCATACAATTACAGTCTTCACACTATTCTTGGCAGCATTATCCATGCATGAGGTTGCACTGACCTAGAAGATTAGGGTTGGATTGTTTACACTATCACTTAGGGTGCATTACTAGATGTCTACATGCATTATATCTGCCTTTTGTCTCTTTTTTATAAAAGAAACCTAGGCCACACCACTGGGATGGTTAATGAGTTTTAGCTTAATCCATTGCAATGCATTTCATCTTTTCAATTTTTCTATAGATGTGCTTGAGAATTCAAAGCTGTGTATTTTGTTGTTTCTATTTCTAGCAATGTGTTTGTAGATGAACGTATTCAAAAGTGGTTTTAATTAGAGATCTCAGTTTTCAATCTACCTATGTTTAGGCTATTTTCCAAGTGCTGCCTGCTATACTCTGAAAATTAACAGATGAAAAATCATTGAAAAAATACAGAAGATCATTATACAGAGGAGAAATCACAAAGGCCGCCAAAGCAAACCAAAAAATACAATGAATGCACATACTATAACAATATAACAAAAGCCAAAAACATATGCAATTCATTAAAGTACTAAAACAAGCATGCTGAGAGATAATACAGTTGATTTAATTATCGACTATGGTACAAGAATTATTCAATTTGTATAGAGCTGCGTACTTTAAGAATGCCCAAAACTGGGAGTAATATTTACCCAGCAGCCTTGGTCTAGAGTAGAGGTTTGGGAGGCTCCTACATATTTTTAAAAATTTCCAGATTATATACAATGTTTCATTGCAAAGTGTACACTATACTTTAATAATGATACTTGAATAGCACTTAGCATCCCTTTGCATCACGCCATTCAAGATACAGAAGACCAGCTTTGTAGTGTGTGAAGGCACCAGCAACTACGAGTACATGAAAAAGTTGGTGGCTGTGACCGGCAATATCAAATTTTCCAGGCTTCCATCGTTCCGGAATCCTTGTTGCATACAGCACGGCTCCAAGGCCATAGAAAACACCCATGGCAATTTCATATGCAGTAGTGTAGAAAGCCACTGGGTCATCCTTGTAAAGTATCACCTTATGGAGAATAGGTGCAATACCGGAAACTCCCATTCCAAAAAATAATGATGCCCTGAATGTGCGAAATTTTGGATGTTGAAAAACAGGCAACAGGGATGCCAGCATAGTAGCAACTCCCCCCAAAGTAATGATACCCAAGTACATATTCCTGAAGAATGGCATGCACATAAATGTATAATAAACTGGAGGATAAAATGAAGTTGCTATCAGTGCAGCAATTCCAGCATAATCAAATCGTAACATGATATATGAAAGTAATTCTGAGTGGCATGAAAGCAAATGGCAGCTGCTGCTGGCAAGAAGACAAAACATTGCACCTCCAAGGAACACAAAAAAGGGCCATCGAGTAATTGGTCTTTGCAAATATGGAGCAATCATATTTGCAACATCCTGTTTCATTGTTTGCTGCAGATGAAAGAGCGAATTAGATATAAACAATCACATAGTTGCAATAAAGCTTGATAATTTTCATGAATTTTTTATTTGACGTTATCTTTTGAACAATAAGAACATTAGGATTACATTAGAAACATGCAAGCAAGCAATAATACACTCATGGGGCAAACAGAAACATCAGGATTATGTTAAACGACTTGGTAAGAAACATGCAAACAAACAATAATATATTCACAAAGCACGACTGCAGTCCGTTAAGTATTTCATCTAAATTCTGCAAGAGGTGAGACAAACTAAAGTATGATGCAAGTATATCACCCATTAGTCCAGAAGTTTTCAGGTATACGCTACTTAAATGAAAATCATGTAAATTTTCAATACAGCAATTTCTGGAAGCCCTTTAGGAGTTGTCATTAGCAAGTAAAGAACTATACAGATTTTAACTGAAGTTTATATTTTCAGAAAAAATTCATTTGTACATTGTAGTTGTTTGCCAAATGAGAACAGTAACAGATGGCTTTGCTAACCAAACCAACCAGCAACGTGTTTGCAGCAATTGTGCTTTATTTATAGGTTCATGTAAAACGTTGCACATTCATACATCATCCATAATACTGAGAAAAAAAAGAGAATATGAAAGAAAATAAAACTTGCATGGTGGTACAGCTTGAACTGGCATGTGTGATTAAAGCCCCAAAGAAAAGGCTAGCCTAGATGCAACCTAGAGGTGTTACCCACTGTCTCCTCAATAACTACCTCTCAGCACTTCCAGTTGGCTCTTTTCCAACTCGAGGGGGAATTCCCTAAAACAGTTGCTAGGCTATCGTAATGGGGGATCAAATGTGATTTTAAGAGTTAGCACTAGCGAAACTTGAGGTCTTTGTAGTATATTTTTAATGAGTGATGGGAGGACTTCGAAGCTTAGTGCCAATCCCAGGGCATCTGAAATCTATGGATAATTCCCCCTCAGGACTTGTTCATATGAACCTAATAAAAAAACCCTGCAGATGGCATCACAAAGCTTCTATGCAAGCAATTGATTCACTTTATAAACTCCTATTAAGGAAAGGTAGCATTCACATAAATACATATAAGAATTGATTATTTTATTTAATTCACCCAAGAGAAACCTTGAAGGGTCTATCTGATATGCTTATCAAGTGTGATGTCCCTTTCCAAGTGATCATTCCAGGTGGTTATCTGATGTTTCATAGGCTTAAAATTGTTATATTATTTAACTAACATTTAATTATAAGGGGGATAATTCAGTAAGATAGTCTTGGGTGTTCCATGGTATTGCCCATGGTATGGAGCTCCAGAGGAAGATAAGAGGAGGGGCAAAGCCTCATTTGATCATCATGTATTTTGGATCTAATCTCTTGTGGACTAGCCTAATGAACAAGGGTTTGGAAAAACCCTTCCGTTGTCATTTAGTTTCGGTGGTGCAAGATTCCACCCTAGCTAGACATAGGGGAAATACATCCAGGATTTCCAATTAAGCTTCATTGGCCAATTTCAATCCAATTTGTGGTTCCAAGTCTTGTCCGGGCAAATATTTCAAGGAACCAATTCCCTCATTGGGGAAGATCGAATTTCTGGTGAAGGCCAAATTCTCCAAGGCCGAATTCATCATTGACAAGGCCATGAGGGTCGTGGCACATTAAGCATCCATTGGAGGGGCCAAATTCCTTTGATAGGCCATGGTGGTTGGAGGGGTTGCACCCCTTAATTATTAGGTCGAATAGGGAGGATCCCTAAGCTTGGTAAGTGGCCAAGCCAATTCGTGTAGGGGAGGAGAGCTTGATGAGTGACCAAGCCAATACGCAGAAGATCGTGATGTTGTGGAGAGGGGCCGTGAAGTGGTGTGTGTGGCAGATAAGAGAGTTGAAGCTCTTGTGAAGGAGACGCAAGGTCGTGGCCTTAACTGGGTGTAGGGATGAAGAGAGACACCATCAATCAGTTTGTGGAAGCCATTGTAGGAGAAGGGAACACTGTGTACTCTCTGGCAGTCTGCTCCTTGTGAGAAAACATCATTTAGTTGACTGCTTATGCATGCAAGGAGGGCGCAACTATCATCTTGGAGGGGGACATATTCTTTGGGAGAATACCAAGACCAGAGACTAAATTAAGTTTATTGCCACCATTCTGCTGAGTTTTGGGACTATTTTTCACTGCATGAGTAGAAATTCTATAATTCCTCTCCAGTATGGGGTCTCTCGCGGCGTTTTGCACACCAAGAAGAGGACAACCTTTGCACTTATGGAGCGGTAACGCAGGCCTTCATATACAGGTCTGCAATTTGATATGTAAATCTGATTTCTCTGGTATTTGAACTGCTGTAGTGACTGCTGGTAAGTTACAACCATTTTCAAGTATTTTCTGTAGCTACATTTGGTCTTTTATGGCAAATAAATGTATCTTTGAAGTTCAAATATGTGGTTACAAATGTTTGTGAATGAAGTCTTAAATGAAATAACGTGGCCAGACATAGAGAAACCCACATAAAACTCAGTTATCCTAAAACAGTGACATTTCAGTGGTTCTAGAACTTGGTTACCAAGTGTTTGACAAAAATTCACCCAACTATACCAACAGTTAACCACAGATACTGATCAGAATTTGTTTATTGCCACCATTCTGCTGAGTTTTGGGACTATTTTTCTCTGCAAGAGTGGAAAT
>LPNX010520568.1:128823-140308 GCA_001517045.1 Pseudotsuga menziesii | reverse complement strand
GGGGTCTCTCGCGGCGTTTTGCACACCAAGAAGAGGACAACCTTTGCACTTATGGAGCGGTAACGCAGGCCTTCATATACAGGTCTGCAATTTGATATGTACATCTGATTTCTCTGGTATTTGAACTGCTGTAGTGACTGCTGGTAAGTTACAACCATTTTCAAGTATTTTCTGTAGCTACATTTGGTCTTTTATGGCAAACAAATGTATCTTTGAAGTTCAAATATGTGGTTACAAATGTTTGTAAATGAAGTCTTAAATGAAATAACGTGGACAGACATAGAGAAACCCACATAAAACTCAGTTATCCTAAAACAGTGACATTTCAGTGGTTCTAGAACTTGGTTACCAAGTGTTTGACAAAAACTCACCCAACTATACCAACAGTTAACCACAGATACTGATCAGAATTTGTGAAGAACATTACAGAATAGTGCTTGCCAAGTATTTGACTAAAGTCTGCTCCAAATCCATAACAGTCAACAAAATTTAGATCACATTTAGATTGGGGATTTTACATCAAGATGTTACATCAAATTTGTAAAGGGAGGGAGCCTAGGGTATAAAGAGAGAGACCGAGGGCTGGAAGAGGAGGGGAAGAGCAGGCCAAGGGCAGGAGGAAGAGGAAAAGGGGTGGCTGAGGCTGGAAAGAAACGGAGGACAACAGGGCTAAGGTAAAAAAGAGAGACCGAGGGCTGGAAGAGGAGGGGAAGAGCAGGCCAAGGGCAGGAGGAAGAGGAAAAGGGGTGGCTGAGGCTGGAAAGAAACGGAGGACAACAGGGCTAAGGCAAAGGAGAGAGACTGAGGCTAGGAGAGGGTAGGCCAAGGTCTGAAAGGAGGTGGCCGAGGCTGTTGGAGAGCCAAGAGATCGAGGCCGAGGGTAGGTGAAAGGTTTGTAGGGCAAGCCGAGGGTAGGAGAGAAGGGAGAAAGGGAGGTCAAGGTCTGTAGCAGACCTAAAGAGGAGGGTCGTGAGGATTCAAGAAGGGAAATCCTAGGACTGTTTTAGGGTTTTTCTAATTTTTAGGGTAATCTGAATGTAATACGACTACCTAGAAGTAAAATGCAGACCTAAACTACTCTCTCCTACCACGAAATGCAATTATATACATGCTAATGCATGAAATTGAAGAAAAAGATGGGCGAGGACAAGCCAAGAGGGTTTTCAAGGTGTTACTTTAAACCCTAGGGCATCAAGATAAGTGGCCAGCCTCCCTCTTGAGATGTCTCTTCAAGGCTTTGGCAAGATAGGACATTCCCTAACAGCCTTAAAGGACTAGTTAATGGAAGGCTAGCAAGGGCAAAAACCAAAGATCCAAGAGCCCAAGCTTAAAAGAACTCCTTCTAGAGGACGTTCTTCAACATACCAAGGTGACAAAAGGCTGATAAGTGACCTGATTTAGAAAAAATGCAGCACTAGGGCTACCATTCAATCCACAAAAAGAATCATTCATTAACTTCTAACAAAGAGAATTCAAGAAATAAACCCTAGATACCTCCTGTTATCACAAATCTTGTAGTTGCCCCGTGAGATGATCCTATTCAAGACTGCAGAGGAAAGGCGACCATAGTTGTGACCTACGATATCCAAAACTTCCGAAAGAACTCGGATGTCACATCAGTCAAGGATACCGGCACTTTAGACCAGTGAGAACACAAGCCCAGGGGGCATCCCTATGACCAAGAAACCCTAAAATAAGGAAAACAAATGAGTAGACAAGGGAAACTTGGTGGAATCTCTTATTAGGATGGTTAATTAGAGTTTAAAACAAAAACCAAGAGATTCGGAGCATCCAGGTGAAAAGCCCCAATTTTGCCTTAGGGTTTTAAGCAAAAAAATGGGGTCTAAGGAAAAATGGTGGAAATACTGAAATTGGATACTCAAAATAATTGTTGGACGTAAGATTAGGCGAATGGAAATGAAACCAACAATACCCAGTTTGTGGTTTGTGAAAATGACCACTTTCCCCAAGGGGGGCGTTTTTCCCTAGTAGTCGGCCAGTGCTTTGGATGGGCAAATGGAGTCCAATTAAGCCAAAATTTAAATCTAGGGGTTTTATGTTAAATCCAAAGTGGGTTTTAAATTTTATAGCTCGTCGCAAGCTAGAACCTATGGATCTACGAAATGAGGGTTTTAATGTAATAGAATGATGAGCAATGCATATACAAAAAATAAAAGAAGAGAAATTACCTACGAGACATACCTGGATCTTGCAGATGAACTAACAAATGATGAAGAATGCCACTTTCCCGTCGAAATGAACTTTTCCATAGAATATCTTGTTATTTTGCCATAGCCAGTCACCCTAGCGCCTCCTTCAACCTGCCAGGTCAAAGAAAAATCAATCGATCAGACAAATGAACGAGATCTACAGAATACAGAGAAAGAAGAGAATAAAAAATCATAAAGAATAAGGTACTCCCTGATCCGAACATCCAGGAATCGGGACGAAGGTGAGTTGCCCCACAAAAACGCCCTCTCTCTCCTGACGCGCCTCCCTTTCCTACAGATAAGATGGGTAAAGAAGAAATGCAAGATGTATCCCGAATAAAGCTCAGTATAGAAGAGTAGCAGTGCCAATTATCAAATCATCAAACCATCCACAAGATACACAAAAGAATAATCCCAAACAAAAATCTCTTTATTCAAATTCTGATGCCAAAGCTCATGAATTACAATGGGGAGTTCGCCTCTCTTAAATAGTTTGAGAGAGACATAAACCCTAACTCACTTTATCATCCAACGATTGAGATTATAACATCATCAACGGTGGAGATCAAAAATATATCAATCAATACATGGATCAAGTGACTAAGTCAAAGAGGGGCGCACTTTGCTCAAGGACACCTCTCTAAAGTCAAATGTCACAACATAACATAAGATATGACATGATACATCATAGGAGGGGGTCACTAGGGGCTTAATTCACCCTAGGCCCCTTTACAACTTCATAATATAAGATATAACAATGAAATACATCAATAGCCAATTAGAGGGGGCACCCCTTGGGGGGCTTTCCTCACTGGTTGAGCCATAGTAAAATAATTCGGACATTTACTGCCTGAAAACTGCTGGAGGACTATCCGGGATGCTGAAAAACGTCATCTGCCAAAATTCCAAGCCATTTCCTTGACCCAGGAGGCCAAATCAACCTTTTCAATAGATTTCTAGTTCATTTTTTGCTGGTACAATATTTGGAAACTGATAAATCCATCATAACTCTCTCCAAGATGAAAACTGGGGCAAACTAACTGCTCTAGATGATCTGGAGACATAGAAGAATGGTATAAGTGACTACTCATACCCCCTGGAACTCTGCTTTTCTCTAGGAGAACCAATCATACTGCCATTTGGAATAAAAATTGATCATTTGGCCAATAATTAAGTGATAATATTCACTTTTCTGGAGAACCGAGGCCAAACTCTCAAAACTAAAACTACAATATTGGTCGTGGGCATGTCTGGAACAAATATAGACCATGTATTTTTGAGTCACTGCCAGGATTGAGATTCAAGAATCCATTGAGATCCATGCTAATACCCCATGTAAAAGGTAGCCCAGAATAGAATAAAAGACAAGTCTACATGCTACATCATGGAAGCCTAGCTGCAAATGTATATGTGATAACACCTCCGTGTGCATGTGTTTAGCAAACAATTCTAGCATCACCTTAGCAAGAGCATGAACCAAGAATACTTCAGAAAATTTCCTTCACGAGAAAAAGATAGACTTCCTCAAGGGGTGTGCATCACTCCAAGAGCCCTAGTAACAGTAAAAAAATAGCATAATGTTTTCTCCCAATTTTCTTATATTTGAAATGAAGTGAGGAGAAGCTTATTATAGCATTCTCACACTCACTTTACAAATATAACCAAGCTGACATGACTTTAAAATGTTAACTTAAAATTATAACATAAAATAATCAAATATGTGGGTAACTTGGGGCATTTTCCACAGAGTTTACCCAAAAAAGACTAAAATAGCTAAAACTGAGCAAATTACTCCAAACTGAAGGTTGGAGTAAGCAATGGGAGGGCGGCATGCCCCATCCAACCCCAACACTAAGTGTTGATAATACCTAAACAACTCCCCCCAAAACAAGCAGTATTGCCTAGTGATGATGATGACGTCGTCTCTAGAAGAGGCCTAGAAGAGAGGGCGCTAGGCCGCAGAGGAACCAGGAGGGTGCCTAAGGTGACCTGGAAGAGAGGTAAGAGGGACCAGGAGGGTGCCTAGGGTGCAGAGGGACCAGGAGGGTGCCTAAGGTGACCTAGAAGAGAGGTAAGAGCCCCATAGCTCGAAGAAATGCCACTAGAGTAGAAATAAGAGAGAGGGGTCATGTAACCCAATAACCCACACCTAGGAGCCCTGGACACCAATCCCAAGGTTAAAAACCCTAACAAAGGGCAGTCAGTAATTCCATTAAGCCATAGTACTCCTAAAGGAAGGACCTGTTATCACGAATCTTGTAGTTTCCCTGTAAGGTGATCCTATCCAGGATAGCAGAGGGGAAAGGCAACTAAAGTCACGACCTATGGTATCCAAGACCTATGAAAGAACTTAGATGTCACGCCAGTCAATGATACTGGCACTTTAGACTCAGTGAAGATACTAAGCCTAAGGGGCATCCCTATAACCAAGATGACCCTAAAAATAAGGAAGGCAAGTAGATAACCCAGGGAATCTTGATCAAATCTCTTCAGTAGGTAGTTAATTAAAGTTTTGCACAATTACTAAGAGAGGATGAGTGTCTATGTAAAAAGCCCCAATTTACCCTAGGGTTTAAGACATGAAAAATTGGATCGAGGGGTAAATGATGAAATTAGACACTCAAATTGATTGCTAGGTGTTAGATGAGACAATTAAATGTGAAACTAGCAATACCCAGTTCACGGATTGTGAGATAACCACTTCTCCCAAGGAGAGCGTCTCCCCCTAAAGGATAGACCAGTGTGTTGAGTGGGCAAATGGAGTCCAATGGTCGTGAAATTTTAGATCTAGGGTTTTTAATTTATTCCAAAGTGGGTTTTAAATTTTATTAACCACTGCAAACTAGGATCTACTAAACTAAAAATTGAGGGTTTTAACTTAGGGTTTTTTATGTGAAACAAAAATGCAGTGCCAATTAGATAAAAGAATTGGAAGAGATCTTACCCAAGAGAACTTACTTGATGTGTTTGAGGATGAATGCCAAAGCGATGAAGACTATTCCTGCCCAAATCAAGTGGAATGATGGTGAAAATCTAGCTTTATCCAAGTCTCCTAAGAACCCACAGGTGCACCCTCTCTCCTGCCAAGCTAAGTAAACAATAATAAGATCGGCAAGAAAAATGACGAATGCAAGTAAGAAGATGAAAAATAAGAGAAAATGATTAATCGTAAGATAAAACCACTCCATGTTAACACAACGATTCGAGAGAAAAGAAGAGAGTATCCCTAGCCAGTGCGCCCTAGACAAATTGCCTTCTTCCCTACAAGTAAAAATAATGGATCCAAAATATGTGAGAGATATTCACCACGATATTCCAATGCAAGTGAAAATAGCATCAGTCTATTGACCACCTAACCAACTAGGTGGGAAACCATGTACCATGTACCTTGAATATGAGAAATATGTACTTGACAAAAATTTTCAAGCAAGGAGGTTTTTTTTTCTTTCTCCTTTTATCTTTTCTCCATCAAATTTCCGCACCTCTGTGGGGGAATTTTGTAATGATATGCTAGCATGAAGGTCGTTTTTATAAAACTTGATTGCCTAGGACTTTATCATTAGGGAAGTTCTTTCAATGAGTGTTTTTCCCCTTGGATAATTAAAATTCATTTTCAATGATTTAAATTATATGAGTTTTACACTCAAAATTTCCCCCAAAGTGATGAAAGGCGTTCTAATGATCGAGTCCATGGGGTGATTAAGGTCTAAGAATGTTGTATATTGCCATGCTAGACATTATCCAAAGTCGTGTGGAATTTCATTAAGTTTTGCATAGGATTTTTTAATTTTTGGTGATTAAAAAATGTCCCTCGGCATAAAAAAAATTGTAGTGTAAAGAGGGATAAGTGGCTCATAACGTCCATAAATAGGGGTGTAGGTACTCAAAATCAATGACATGAGACCCCTTACACCCTTGAGCCAAGTTTGAAGTAATTTGGATAAGTTTTGCTAAACTTTTAGACATGATTTCCTAAGTCAGTCCAAAAAATTTGGAAAATTGGCCATTAATTAGAATGCCAAAATTTTGTAAAGTGACAGGAGAAATTAAGTTTCCAAAAGTGACTATTATGTTCCTAAGGTGACATTAGAGGCAAAAAAGGGGCCCCAATGCAAGCATTTCTTAAATTTGAAGTTGCCCACTCTAGGAAGTGTGCACCCCTCTCCATGGACCCTTCCCTTCCCTTCTCACTCTTTTCCTATTTATGGAGGCTTCCCCTCCTCATTTGGGTTAAAATCCCTCTTCTTTCTCAAGCTCTTGCTATTCTTGCTCTCTCTTGCTCTCATTTTGATAACCATATTGTAATTTTCCACTATTGTGATCAATAAAGAAAATTCTTTGGGGAAGATTGGGTGTCTTGCTCATTGTGGATAGTGTGCTTATGTTTTCCATTGCTATCATATGCCATTGGAGGCCAAAGAAGCAAAGAGTTTTGCTTGGTGAGATCTATTGCATTTTTTTAGTAGATTTTATGAGTTTTTCTTCCTTGTATTTGAAAAGTCCATACATTTCTCGGTTGAATAGTATGATTTTTCAAGTCATTGTTAGGAACTCACCTCTCTTGTTTGTGTGAAGAAAAATCTTTCAAGTTGTAAGTTATCTAAACTGGAGAGTGAGATTCTTTGGTTAGATGGCCCACTTCTTCAAGTTGAAGAACAAAAAGCACTCTTTCCTCACCCATTTTCTCATAAAATTTCTGCATTTTATTTTCTCTCTTAAAAGCAACATTAGATCTTGTTAAAACCTTCATTTGTACAAGTTATTTGAAGTTATTCTCTCTATAAATTTTTGTACAAATCTTCATGCTTGTAGGAAAGGTATCCCAAAGAGATTTTGGGCATCTTTTATTGTTTTATATTTGTTTTCTGCAGGTTTTAGGCAACACAAGGGGAAACTCTGTCAAAATTTGGGCAGAAAATTATGCAAATGACTCCCAAAAGCCACCACTTCAAAATCCATAACCCTAAGAGGTCAAATCCCTTCTCTTTCTCTTATTTCCCCAAATTCTAAAGCACTAAAATTTCATTATTTGTAGCAAGTTCAAGAGAGTCTCTTGAACTTGATTTTTATTTTAATTTAAGAGCATTCAAGTTTCTTTCCATTTTGAGCCATCCCTTGCATGGAAAGGAGGTTGGGCTTTCCCACCATTGCATTGCAAGCGAAGAGAGGGTAGATTTAGATTCTTAGCTTTATTTCATTATTTCATTTACTTTCATTGCTTGCCCCATTTCTTCGCTAGGAAGAGAGTTGTGTGGTTAGGTTGAAATTTCAATTTCTAAAGCTTTGCCATCCATTGTTTGCAAGGAAGTTGGGTTCTCCCACCCTTGCGAGCAAAAGAGGAAGGACTAGGTTAATTTGCTTTCTTTCTGCAAGTTTATTTTTTGCCCCACCCTTTCCATTCTAGGAGTGGGTTGTGAGGCTAGTGTTAGTTTGTAATTTTGCTTCAAGTTATTCTTTTGTGCCTACACCTTCCAAGTGAGTTGGCTTTGTCATCCTTGCAATATCGTGTTGGCTAGTATAGTTGAATCTCTTTAAAGTTATTTTATTCTTTATTTCAAAGCAAATAACCATAGCCTCAATCTTCACCCCGTATTCACTCCCCTTGTCGATTGGTCCGACCCTAGGTGACAAGAAAGGGAGAAGATTTGAGTTGGCTAGATTAATACGCACCCAACTTTTATCTTGATAAGAAATTGAGAAAAGAAAGGTTGACCTGTGGAGCTAAAGGGGTAGAGGCTGTTGAGAGCCTCGTGGCACTTAGTATCCTCCTGTTGAGCGCCCAACAAACTTTGGGATTGACTTGCGTAGCTAGAAGGGAACCTTGTGTTTTCTTGTTGAGCACCCAAAATCTCTCTCAAATCGAAAGAGATAAGTGTTCGGGGTAGACACATTAGCTAGGTTGTGTGTTTCATGTATCAAACATTAATCCCCTCAGCTAAAGCGAGTCTTAAAATTAACCTAAAATTTACAAGACCACTTGCAAAACATTTCAATCACTTGTCATTTCGTATTTACTTTCAAAGCATTTCATTAAAGTTCTTTTATTTCCAGCAAGTTATTTTCATTTTTGGATGTCTTAAAAGTTTGGAAGTGAAATTATTACAATTCTTTTGTCTATCTTATATAATTTGTTTTCATTAAGCAAGCATTGGTTTATTGACTCCGTTTAATCCCAATAGATAAGGCACTGGTATAGTCATTGTTTTCATTGTTTCATTCTTTAAAGCATTATTTAGTTGAGTTTCAAGTTGGTTTGATTGTCATCAATTTATTTGTTACATATTGCATGATTGTTTGTCATATAAATAAAATTTTAACTCCCAATGAAAACCTTTGAGAAACTTAGCAAGTAGGAACTACCCCCCTTGAACTTTTGGGAGTTGGGTTTAAACGAAGGAGTTAGGAATCGAGGTGACATTGGGTTGGGAAACTTTTTGTGGTTGAGTGTGTTTTAGGCGGCAACACAGTTGGTCACAAAGAACATTATTCAATCATCCACATAAGACGACATCCCAAAAAAAAATTCTCTATTATTCTTCAAGAGCCAATGGTGCCAAATTTCCCGATGGGATACAATGGGGGGATCACAACTCTTAAATAGATCGAGAGTGTGTCCACATAATAACAAATATCCATTTGACGGTTGAGATTATAACATCATCAACGGTGGAGATCTTTTAAATTTGTTTTACATACACTGATCAACATGACTAAATCAAGAGGGGCACACTTTTCCCAAGGACGCATCACTAAGGCGAAATACATCAAGTGCTATAGTATATCAATGTAATACATCATGAAAGGGGTGCCTTAGGGACATAAATCACCGTAGGCCCCTAATACAACATCAAAACATAAGATATGTCAATAAACTACATCATGACCAAGGTGAGGGGTGCCCCATGGGGAACGTCCTCCATAAGAAAGCCAAAATAAATAATCTGGAGCCTAATAATGAATGAAACTGGTGCCAAATTATCCGAAGAGCCAAAATACATCATTTACAATCATTTCCTTGCCATTTCCTTGACCACACAAACCAAATCGATTTCTTCAATGATTTCCATAGTTCATTTTTTAATGGTACAACCTTTGAAAAATAATAAAAACCATCATAACTTTCTTCTAGATGAGAACTAGGACAAAATGATTGCATAAAAGTGTACGTAGACATAGTAGAATGGTACCGATGACTACTCATACCCACTGATCCTTTCAAATGCCTAGGAGAATCAAAATATCACCATCTCATAATAAAAATAGTGGCCATAATCAATAAAAATAATAATAAACCCTAGAACTCAATAACTATGACCCTCTGATGAAAACCGAGACTGCAGTATTGGTCTTGGGCATGTCTCGAGCCAATATAACCACAATTGATTTTTGTAGTCGCTGCATTGGGAACCGTGATTGACTTGGTCAACTGGGTTGACAAGGTCAAAGTACCCAAACTAAAGGTGAGATAATGAACTGAGTTGATCTTGCATACGTGTATATTAAAACCCAACTTAAATCATACTAATCGGAATCATGGTGACAATAATAATAATAATCAACAAATATACATGTGTTCTTGACTTTTGAATCTTCCATGAAGCCCTTTCCATATGCCATACTTACAAAGTTTAACCAATTTGCTAATGTTGGGTGATGGTGGAAAATGAGGCTTAAGGCAAAGGGTGATGACTTTTGATTGACTTTGACCATGTCATATTTCCAAGTGATAACAAATACACACAATCACAGTGACATATGTATGACAGAGAACAATAGGGAATGGTGGTGTCTCACAAATGGATGAATTGATCTGTAAAGAGTCCATTCAACTTTAACAACATGTTTAATGCTCACATCCAAGCTAATAATCAAGCTCTGTGAGGTTATTTTTTAGGACCCTTGCGTTGAGCACACAAGAAACTGTAGTGAAGAGATCCTAGGGGACACTTAGAATTAGTTGTCCCTTACTCCATCCCGCATAAAAACCCGTGGGCTCCGTTAGGAATTAATCATTACATTTTTAGATAAGATGGCCAGCAGTCTTTAGACTTGGCATTTATTTATCCACTGCTTTTGAGGCCTTTCACATTTTATTTCTAAGCCCTTTTGAGGAAATCCTGTATTTGATGACAGGTCGGAACACATCAAGAGGATATATCACTATGTTAAGTACATGGTGCAGTATGTTCTATTAAAAAGACATATTACCAATGTGTTTAGTGTTGCTGAGAATGTCTCTCTTGCTAAGAGGGAGTGTTAAAGATAACACAACTGCGAGACCCATTCTAAGGGAGGATGGTACCCTAGTTAGTTAACTAGGGTTCATGGTTAGTTAACCAAGCAGAGTAAATCCCTAGAAGGTACCCTAGGGCTCTCGACAATCTCCTAGGGTTCTTGGTTTGGGACCAAGTAGGTTGGTGCCATAGCAAAGTCCCTAGCATATGGCTAGGTCCCCTATATGTCTCTAGGGTATTCTAGTCTAAGACCAAACAGTTTCTTGAGCAAATCCTGCAGTTTGAGACAGAGATTTCCTAGTTTGGGACCAAGCAGTTCCTGTAGGTACATACCTAGTACTTTTGCTAGGTTGTTTCTCAAGGTACTGGCCACCCCTTGATGATATCCCTAGTACTTGACCTTTAGGAGCAGTGTGGAGGACCAAAGGATTGTAGAAAATCTGAGATTTACTGTTTGCTGGTTTAAATGAACATTTTGTGTTTTTCACTTCAGCCGGTTTTGCATAGGCTTGAAGCTACTTAAAAATTTGCCGAACAATTTTAAACACACAGTAAAAATTACTAACAGGCTAAAACAAATAGACAGTCACACCATAAATTTGACTCCGAGATTTTTGGCTAATCAGCCCTGGAAAAACCCCCACGGGGAAAACCAGTCAGAGAGAGAGAGAGATATATTTCTTCAGCAAAAGTATAGGACAGAAATACAGTGAAAATATTACTTATCTCCACCACAGATTTTATCTCAAAATCTGGAAACTGTGCTCAGCAAAAAGAACCCAACCGTACACCTCAAAATCTGTGCCTAAAATTTGCAGACCGTACAGCAATAAAACACCAGCCGTACCTCCTCGAAAACTGTGCAGAATTAATGCAGTCGTACCTCGATTTCTGTGCAGCAATTAAATGCTGGCCGTACCTCGATTTTTGTGCAGCATTAATGAAGGTCGTACTCTACAGGCCGTACCACGATTTCCTGAGCATTAAATGCAGACGGTACGATGCATTAAATGCAGACCGTACTCTTCCTCGATTCCTGTG
>LPNX010520568.1:71244-116680 GCA_001517045.1 Pseudotsuga menziesii | reverse complement strand
TGGCCTTCCACGGCACAAAATTCCCTGTCCCATCCAGCCTATCCTCCAATCTAAGTCCTGTAGCCATCTCAACAACAACTCAACAAAGTGCTGTTCACTAACATAAGTAAAATAACAAAAATTTCTGAATTCTGGAAATTACTGTGTCTGCAAAAATCACTGTTTTCTGCCCCCTTTGCTCTGATACCATGTAGAAAATCTGAGATTTACTGTTTGCTGGTTTAAATGAACATTTTGTGTTTTTCACTTCAGCCGGTTTTGCATAGGCTTGAAGCTACTTAAAAATTTGTCGAACAATTTTAAACACACAGTAAAAATTACTAACAGGCTGAAACAAATAGACAGTCACACCATAAATTTGACTCCGAGATTTTTGGCTAATCAGCCCTGGAAAAACCCCCACGGGGAAAACCAGTCAGAGAGAGAGAGAGATATATTTCTTCAACAAAAGTATAGGACAGAAATACAGTGAAAATATTACTTATCTCCACCACAGATTTTATCTCAAAATCTGGAAACTGTGCTCAGCAAAAAGAACCCAGCCGTACACCTCAAATTCTGTGCCTAAAATTTGCAGACCGTACAGCAATAAAACACCAGCCTTACCTCCTCGAAAACTGTGCAGAATTAATGCAGCCGTACCTCGATTTCTGTGCAGCAATTAAATGCTGGCCGTACCTCGATTTTTGTGCAGCATTAATGAAGGCCGTACTCTACAGGCCGTACCACAATTTCCTGAGCATTAAATGCAGACTGTACGATGCATTAAATGCAGACCGTACTCTTCCTCGATTCCTGCACAATAGTACCAGCAATAAATGAAGGTAGATGCTCCTCGATTTCTGTGCATTAAATGCTCTCTCTTCTGGAAAAATCGTACCCTTGCTCAGCTCTCTCTTTTTCTCTCCCAGCG
Organism: Pseudotsuga menziesii; assembly: GCA_001517045.1. Taxonomy (NCBI): domain Eukaryota; kingdom Viridiplantae; phylum Streptophyta; class Pinopsida; order Pinales; family Pinaceae; genus Pseudotsuga; species Pseudotsuga menziesii. The sequence goes on along the minus strand of LPNX010520568.1, from coordinate 115,767 downwards.
CTCTTCTTCTCTCCTGAAAAAAAAAAAGTGAAGAACCCTTTTGCCTCCCTCATGCTTTTTGGAAAAAGAATCAATCCAATGGATGAGATTGAGTGAGAGTAAAAATCCCTTTTATTTAATTCACATAAATAAAATTACTCACCCACTTAAATTTATCAAAAAGTGACTTTATAATTATAAAGTCTCATTAAGTGACAATTAATGTGAGGGTCACCTTTTTCCCTCTTTAAGTGACTTAGGCAAAATAAAGTCACCTAGGGAACATCTGCCTAGGTACAAAAACTAACAAGGATCACGTCATCCAGTTTGGACTTTCCTTATACGATGATGATAAAACTCACAACTATTGTATGGAACACATGTGGACAATATACCTTGCAAAAAAAGATTAAATTCCTTGGTCTTGGATGTAAAAAAGGTTGTTTTCCCACCTTGATGGTACACCTTGGTCTTGTGGGTGAATGGGTTGTCTTCCCACCTTGATGTGACCCCTATTGTTGAATTATGGTATTATGTTTCCCTATTGGTCCTAGCGTCCATCTTGGTTGTGGTACCATGACCCTTTTGCTATGATGACTAAAATTTATTGTTTTTATTTTGTATGACCACTTGACCATTGGTACCTTATCCTAAGTCAACATAACATTATTTTATGTTACTATTGGTAACACTCCTAAAAGCTAGATGACCTTTCTAGAAGACATGTTAAGATTATAAATTCAAGCCTTAAACTTCATTTAGAGTGTGTCTTGACAAGAGAGAAGAATGGAGATCTGATCCTATAACTGCTCTAAGACTTTGTTGTTGCTCCTCTGCTTGACGTCTAGGGTTTGATGTTGCTTGATGCCTAGGGTTTAATGCTAAAGTCTTGTTTTATTGGGTCGCTACCTCTGTTGCTTGTCTATGGGATTGTTGTTGCTATTTATAAGTAGACCGTGACCTCTTATTGGCTGCCCAGACTGATCCACGATCTCTTGTTGGTTGCTAAACTTAGTCGTGACCTCCTGCTAGCAGCTAGACTAGGGTCGTGACCCTTTGTATGCTTCCTAGGTTGACCCGTGACTTTCCTGTTGCTCCTAAGTCTAGGTCTTGATCTCTTGTTAGCCTTTTTATGTTGGGTGTGACCTCTTTGAGGGCTGCAAAGAGTGAGACGTGACTTCCTAAGCTGGGTCGTGACCTTTTTGTTGGGTTTTAAGTTGGGCCATAACCATTTTGTGGGTTGCAAAAATGAACTGTGACCTTGTTGAACTATTGTAGGGTGAACCGTGACTTTGTTGGGTAGGTGTAGGCTAAGTCGTGACCTTTGTTGGACTATTGTAATCTTGGTTAGCCTATTGTAGTGACCTAAGCTTGTTTAGAGGGTGCTTGTGAGGTTGCTATTGTGTGTGAAAGTGTGCCACAGTCTGAGGGTGCTAGTATTTTGATTAAGGTTGCCTCTGCACATTTGAAAAGAGCAGTTATTTGCTTCATGTAGGATTGTCCTAAAGGACTGTCATTTATTGCAGCCTGAGTTTGAAGTTCCATCCTCATTTCTGGACTTCCTCTGGTTAACATCTTGAGGTTTGTATTTGTCTAACTCTGCCCTACAGCTACCTATCTATTTCTCTCTAAGGTATGTCCGTTGTTCTTTAGTGACTTGTCTTTAACAGACAAGGTCTGATCTGGAAAAGATATCTAAGTATAAGGAAGGTCTAAACCAATACTGTTTCTTTTATTAATGCCATTTGTGAGTTTTGTTTAAATTGATCATTAGCTTATCTTTAATTACTACTGTTGTTTTTTATTGTTTGTATATGTTTCAACTTTAACACAGTGACCCTTAAGAGTGTTTAAAGTTGAAAGAGATGAAAATTATGTTTTAAACTTATCTTGTTTGTTCACAATTGTACTACTTTGTTTCTAGCATAGATTTAGAAATTCATTCTTATGCATTAAAGAACAATTTTATTTTTTTTCTACCTCAAACCCTAACCTAACCCAAATTTCAACATCTTGTTCAACAATTAGTTGCACCTCAACCTAAGGTTTTCTTTTTTAATTGACAATTGGGGGTCCTTAGTCGCATTATTTGAAACCAATTGGTTTGGTGCTTTAAGGTTGGTTCCTTACGAAACTGGCCTCTTTTGGTCTGAAATGTTGAACTTGATCGGTATGGCCTCGAAACCAGTCCAGCGAAATTTTTGGGGCTATATCGGCCTAATTCGAGGTTTCAAACCGAAAAATGTCGGTTTCATACAAAACCAGTCTTAAAGCATCAAACCAAACAATTCCATACAACATGACTAGAAACCACCATAACTCAAATTTTAAAAAAACTACTTAAACTACAAAAACAATACCTAACCCTAGGGCCCTACCAAATCTATTTAAAGAGGTCCCCATTGTTACTACTCAAACTAGCACCCTTCCAAAAGGTCATGAAAGGCCGATGCTAAGGGTGGCAACCAATCAGGAGATATTCACCACAATGCACTCTCCTCTCTATGAAACCTTGCTCCTTCGACCACGAGAGGCTTTCCAAATGAATGTAGAAGTAGCCCTATGAAGCACAAGAACGAGAACAACTCTACTTCTAGCGATAAACCCTCCAACTAGATTAATCAACTAGTGCCTTATAGGATCAATAAGATATTCAATAAACACTTACAAGACTAGGAGGTTAAGAGCAGTATGAATAAGCATAATCTTGCTATTAGATGTATCAATGAAACACAATGGAAGACTAGCACTAAAAACTTGTTTGAGACTCCAATCAAACCCTTGGAAATCATATGCAAGATACCTCTTACCTCTAACCAACCAATGTAGAGCTTGTAACCTCTCGGAGTAACATAGGTTGGGAATGTTCAATGCAATATATGGCTGTTGAAACAACTTCAGATCTGTATAAGCTTGTAAAATGATGAAGTGACTTGATTTAATGCTTTGAAAACCCCCCAAGGGTACCCAACAATACTTTAGGGTGATGTATGAACCTCTTCCATCCCCCCTAGGGCTTGATTTCACCTAGGTAGATGAATGTACCTACAATAACAGACCTGCACTAGGGCTGCAGCAGATCCTCAAAGCTGACGTCTCACTTCTAGGGTTGACATCACCCTAGTTTAGGGATAAAACAAAGCTGCAAAATGCACTTTTTTGGATTCGACTTTTTATGGATTTTTCAGTAACATAATCAACTCAAAAATAAATAACAGCATTAAACAGTTTTGGATTTTTGCACATAAACTCGATACAATTCAAAGTACAAGAACAAAACAATTTTTTTTTTTTAAATATTTGATTTTTAGGGTTTTTATATATATCTATTGTTTTTGTATTTTTCAAATATAATGCATAGAATTTTGTAAATTTGAGAAATAGAAGATGAGGGAAATAAACCTAGGTCTTATTCCTAGGGCATGAGAAAAATCAAGGCTAGCATTTCTCCAAAGAATTGACAATTAATGCTTGAATGAATGAGGTCAAGGCTAAGAAACCCTAGGTTATGTTAACACTTTACCTAATTAGGGCAAACAAAATGCCAGGACCCAAAACAAGAGGGATTCTTTAAGAGAAATGTCTCACCAACTAGACTAACCTAATATGGATGAAACCCTAGAATACTCTTACCTTGGATACCAAAGCAATGCAAGACAAGAGCTTCAAGGTCTTGCCACTTTTAACAAAGAGAAAACAGAAGAGAACCAAACCCTAGAATCCTTCCTTCTTCAATTAGACTTGAAAGATAGTAGATAAGCCTCAAACACCAAATTTTTCCTTGAAAACCCCTAGAAATTGCCAAGAAGTGAGGTGTGCACCACTTAGATTCTCGTGTACTACACAAGTAAGAATAAAATTTCACTCATATTTGATCACATGATCTCAGTTACAAATGAGAGGAGGGCAACTTATTTATAAGAAGAAATGCTAACTTTCCCCTCCTCTAAACCGACCTACCTAATTTTGAGTTAAATCATTTTTTAAGATTTGTCTCTCACAATCTTGGGACTAAACCTCATAAAACATAAAATTATGATATAAATTGATGATAACTTCAAAGAGATGAAAAGTTGAGCCTAGAAGGACATCGTGCCCCATCTAACCCCAACAAGTGTTTTGCCCTCGACGCCCTCCTTCTTTGGTTGGTACGACCTTCAAAGCTTGCTTTTAGTGGTGAACGATTTTGCAATTTTTTACTAGGATGACCAAAGGGAATGGTAGTATAGTAAAATAAGGTCCATGTTAGGTGTAACAGAGGGGTGTTAGAGTAGGTATGAAAACCCTTACAAGCGCAATCACCTTTGCAAAGCATGAAATCATGGGTGTGTCTAGGGGCTCCTAAGTCATGTGTTCTAATGGAGTCACCCCAAAAGTGCATCAATACCTACCCAAGGCACAAATGCCCGAAGTGATGAGGAATTTCCACCCCTCAAGGGGTAGTAAGCAGGGTTACAAGACCAGTATACCTTGAAATGAGGACCAAGAGGACCTGCCATGACCAACCAAGGGTCTGGAGCACCGATAGACCAACACTTTTACATAAAATATCCCCATCTTGGCCTTTTACAATGGCAAAAATACCCCCCTCTTTGGCACAAATATAGAAGGGCATGCTATAGAGAATCGGGGGCGTAACAACCCCCCTCTATTTCACTCACACTATTCATTTGAGGTTCTCCCCCTCCATTTCACTCACATGGGTGTTGAACCTTAAGAGGAAAAACACTAGGGGTAGAGAAATTATTCAGTTAACTACTACATAATTTGCAACAAACTTTCTTTGATTACAATCCATTGTTCAAAATTTAGTCTCATAACATAAAATAGAAAACAAAAATAGACAATGTCTCCATGTACTCGAGTCTCATGCCTAACTATGAGTACGCCTAAAATATGCCCTCGAGGAGCTAGTGCCAACATCAGTAGACTGAAGCAACTGAGAAGCAGGTGTATTTGGAGTTTCCATTTGAGAATATGGCAGACTAGAGGGATCCTGAGTCTCCTCATCAAGCCAACTCAAATCATCAGAGAACTCCTCCACAACCCACTCAGACTCTAAATCAATATCATCCAATAAAATTGGATCTAGGTCCTTCGGCTGAATTTTTTTTGTGAGCAGTCGAAGGTTGTAGTAGATGAAAACCAACTTCTCCAACCTCTCATGCTCCAACCTGTTCCTCTTTTTGCTGTGGATGTGCTCGAATACCGACCAATTGCGCTCACAACCTGAAGCGCTGCAGGGTTGACTTAAAACTTTGATAGCAAATTCTTGTAATTGTGGTGCCTCAGTGCCATAATCTATCCACCAATTGGCTGCAAAAATTAAAAACATAAAAAATTGCAAGTTTTGCAATGCCAAAATTGAAAAAGATAACTAGCAAATTTAAAAGCTAAGTTATAACAATTTAGTTTTTCCAAATTGAATCTTACATGGCATTTTCTTGTCTTTGAGTCGTTGGGTTGAGCCGAATCCAAACATGCCAGATGCTGCTTTGTACATATCACGTTGCAAGTTGATTTTGTCTTGAATTTTTGGATTCGGGAACATCTTCTCAATGCATATCATGACACCTCTCATCACCTCAAGATCACCTTGAATGCTAGAGTCTGGATTATAGAATAAGCTCGGATTGAGATATGCTCCCGCAGCATGCGATGGTGAATGTAGTTGCTTGTCCCACCTAGAATCAATAATCTGCCATATAGGGAGATATTTTGATGAATCCCCCTTATAGAAAGCCTTGATGGCCTCTTTGGCCCTATCCATGCCCTCATAGATGTATCCCATTGCAGGTTTCTCTCCATCCATGATCCTCAATACTTTTACAAGTGGCTCAGTGAAGCTGACAATTTCAATGACTTTCTCCCACAAACCATCTCCTAAGAGAGACAGCTTTACAGCAACTGCATCTGGTTTTGTGCTATCTTTCCAATGTATCCATTCCTGGCTACAAAACATCCGTCTCAAAGCTTGGTACTCATTCAAAAGGCTTTGGAGGGAAAGAAAGGTTGTGGCAAACCGTGTGATAGCAGGGCGACTGAGTTCACCCTGTGTGTATTCCCTCATAAAGTTCAAGACCCAAGCATGGTTATAGATATACTTGGTTATTGGTTTGCACTCTTGCACAACAGCTTGCACCCATTCCATCTTCCCGATGTCCTCCAGCATCAACTCTATGCAATGGGCAGCACATGGAGTCCAAAAGATGGTGGGGTATTTTGCAGAAAGCAACCTTCCGGCTGCCACATAATTTGCAGCGTTGTCTATGACTACCTGGACAACATTTGCTACCCCAATTTCTTCCACAACATCAGCTAACAATGAAAAAATCAAATGTGAATCCTTTACATGCGAGGATGCATCAATGGATTTTAGGAACATGGTTCCTTTGGGGCAAGCTATAACAAAATTAATGATTGTTCTACCCCTTTGATCTGTCCATCCATCAGACAAAATTGTGCAACCTGTAAACTTCCATGACTTTTTAATGGTCTCCAATTGTTCCTTAACACACTCGAGCTCCTCATCAAGCTCTTTCCCCCTAAGTGCATTATAAGAGGGGGCTTTGTATCCAGAGCCAGCAGCTGCAATGGCATCAACCATGGGCTGATAAAAATATGACTTTGCATAGTTAAATGAAAGGCTGTTATGGTACCAAAACCTCCTCACTGCCATATCAGCCTCCTTTCTCTTCTTTTCATTGAAGCTCTCCAAAGAAGGTTGAGATCCTGGAGTTGTACGAGGAAGGAAGAACGAAGAAGCTATACTTCTCTTTGGTGCAATAGTTGATGAGGAGAACACTCCTGTACTATGATTTGGTGGTGGTCCCATTGAATCTCTACCTATCATGTAAGTTTCAAACTTGTATCTTGCCCTCTTTTCACTTTGTTCTTTAATGGGATCCAGAGCAGATGCCATTTCAGTTGTGACTTCATCAGGGCATTTGTCACAAACCACGACATCTTTGCAAGCAATTCTTGCAAGGTGGTATTTCAACCTATTTATGCCCCCAGACATATGGGTTGAGCAGAAATTGCAAATGACCCTGTGGTCATCATCGGGATTCACCCGCACACAATATTTCCACGCTGAATCAAGAGGCCTTCTAGCCTTGGATTTAGGTGCCATGGAATCTGAATTGTAAAAACATTAAATGTTCTACATTAATAAACAATAAAACATTGCATTAAACTGACTGTTTGTATTTGTAAACAAGATTATAATTTATTATTAAATTGTTTTTTTTGTGCCTGTGTGGCTAAGTATCTCAGCCCACGGGCCTGTGTGGCTGAGTATCTCAGCCCACATGCCTGTGTGGGCATACAAAGAATAAATAAAACCATTTATATAAGTTTAAGTTGAAGTTGCTTCTGCTGAAAAAAAAAGCCAACAAGTCTCAGCCCAAAAAATGATTACCCAAGGAAACATTTTTCAAAGTAAAATTTCTTCATTTTGTTTAGGTTGGACTGTCAAAGTTGTATGGAATCATGGATCCTTTAGTAAATTGCCATTTCTCTTTTGCATTATGAAAGGAACATAGTGAGTAAATTTTAAATTAATCAATCAAACTTTGTCGCTTATCAGGAAAAATTAATAGAACAAAAAAATTATTTGCTTGTATGATTGAGAAGTAGACTCTCATACATGGGCCACTTACATCATAATGTCAATGCAAAAATTGTATTGAATATATTGAATAATTGTATTGAATAAGAACACATTCTTGTCCATGTTTATTTTGAAAATGAACAGTGTGAGCACTATTTTTAAAATATACCAGCTAAATATATTTTTAACTTTTTTTTACCTTAGAGAATGAAAAACCTATTATAACCAGGTTGATATGAAAAATTGAAAGCATTGCTGGAAGCCATATAAGAAGACATAAACAGTGAAAACAATAAATAAAAACATTATAAATAAACCATTATAAACAGTTTCAGACAATTGTTGGAAGCCATTATATTTAATAATTAATATTAAATTAATAAATAAAAACATTATGAAACATTCTTATTATAAACTTAAAATTTAATTTTAATTTTAAACTAACTTTAAACTAAATTTTATACAAACTTTAAATAAAAATCAACTTTAACTATAAGTTTATAAACTTTAACTTATATATTTAACTTATAAATAAAATTATATTTAATAATTAATATTAAATTAATAAATAAAAACATTATGAAACATTCTTATTATAAACTTAAATTAAATTTTAACTTTAAACTAAATTTTATATAAACTTTAAATAAAAATCAACTTTAACTTGAACAATAAGTTTATAAATTTTAACTTATACCTTTATAAACTTTAACTTATAAATAAAAAACTTTATAAGTTTAAGTTTATAAACTTATAAATAAAAACTTTAACTTATAAAAAGGTTAAAAACTTAAAATTTCTATAATTTTTTTATGATTAAAAAATATTAAAAATTAAATAACATTATATTATAATTTATATTTAATAATTTACAAATCACAGTAATAAATAATAATAAAACTTATAAAAACAAATAAAACTAATAAAAACAAAACTTAAACTTATAGAAATCTAAACAAAACAAAAAAAACAAAACGTAAACAATAAACAGAATATGAAAACAGCAATACCTGTGACGATCGTGAACTCCACCTCCAGTAGCAGCGAAGGCACTCGGCGAAGGCACTCCACTCCAAAGTTCAGAGCCGACACTGCAAAATTCAAAGCCCACACTCCACGAAGGCACTTCAAAGTTCAGAGCCCACACTCCAGCAGCGAAGGCACACCACTCCACTCCACACTCAGAACTGATAAAACGAAAACGGAAATGGATGATGGATGAAAGGAAATGGATGGGTGAAAGAAACGACCTGCGTGGTCTATTTATAGCCTCGTGAGGTGCCTTTTCCCTCCAATAAAACCAATTTTGACACCACAAAAATTGCGGGTTTTTTTTGTGGCCCAGGTCACGCGACGAGTTCCGGCGAGTAGCATCGATTCCGTCGAGTTCCAGCGAGTACCGAGTGGTCAGCCAAGTTTCCGGCGGTTACCCATTTTGGAGTCTGACTCAGACCCACTCGCGAGTACCAGGCGAGTGGTGCTTCATTGATTCTAGGGTGTTTTTTCCTTGTTAATTATTTATTGTTTTCAAGCGATAAATAATTTTCGAGTTTTTCACCCAAACCTCCAACGCTGGAATAATCGCATTAATTAATTAAGCCTTAGGAGGTTATTAAAACCTATGTGTCGATGTATATTACCGTGCTAATCATTATTTTGAGTCATTATGAACGTGTCCTAAGTCCCCCATAGGTTTTTTTTAATTTTCGGAAAAAAATATTTTTTCCGTTTTTACAAGCTTATTTTTAATAAGTTAATTGTAAAACTCTAAAAAGTCATAAAAGTGTGACTAGGAGGCTATTTTTGCCATGGGAGTGCTCGTTTTCTAACTCAGAGCACCCACTTAACCCCTAGACCCACTTTCCTAAGTTTTCGAGTAATAATTTATCTCCAAAATTAATAATTACTCGAAAAAACCAAAAAAGACCAAAAACTTGGAAAAAATGAGAAATTCGGCAACTCATAAAAAATTGGAAACTTGAAGAAAAATGATTCCGTGAGTTGGCAAAGGTCAATAGGATTAATCCTAAAAAATTACAAGTCACCAAAAAGGAAAGAAATGGTTGCTAAATATCAAATTGGATTTTTTCCAAGAGAGGGGCGCTTTTCCCAAGAAAGAAAGATTTGGTTTGAGGTCAAGCTTTTGACATTTTGAGTAATTGTCTTCTTTTTGCCCCAAAGCATGGAGATCCAACTCACATTCAACTCATGCCAAGCTATCAAGCTCATCCTTTGGCAAGTGCATCCCCTCATGTTGAGTTTTTCTATTTAAAAGAGCAAGTTCTCTTCATTTGGAGAGGAGATTTTGGCAAGGAACTTATGCTTCTATACTTTGTAATATTTTTCTATCATTTTGAATAAAAGGCTTTGGAGGTCAAGAACTGTGTAGCGATTCTATGTGTGGATGAATATTGTCTTGAGCTTTTGAAGTAGCCGGTGGTGTTCATTTTCTTGCATCTCTTTGGTTAAGCTTGGCCTTTGAAGGAGAGTTGTATCTTGGTAGGGTAAGGTTTAAAAAGCTTATTTGCTTGAAGATCTTACTGTTTATTTGTTTCAGATATCTTGGAAGTACATTTTTATTTTGTTTAATAATCTTGTTTTCTGAGTTTCTGCGGCAGGAGGCACCAAATTTCTTAACCATATTTTGTGTGCAAGTATTTTGTATTAGTTGCAGGTTACGTAGATTGAAGAAGAGGTTGAGTTTGCTTACATCTTCCTGCTCTTCAACAACTAAAGAAAGACATAGTCATTTTTTGTTCCATTGTGAAGAACTCCATCGTTCATATTCCGACATCAAGTTTCTTCATATCTTCTCTCATTCTACAAAAATATTTATTTTTGTTACCGATTATTTTGATAATTGATATTTGGTTTAGTAAATAAAAGTATATCAATAACTCTGATTTCATTTATTATTAAGGTTAGACCTGATTTGAATGTTAAAACTCACAAATCTAGCTTCAAACAAGTACTTTTCAATACTTTAAATTTTTATCTTTTAAAAGTTACTTGAATTACATGTTAATTTTTTGTTGTTTAAATAAAGAATTTGACATATTTAACTGAATATTGCTTGCTGTTTTGCAGCAGAAGCAGATAAAAGAGAGAGGCACTCTGGCCAAATTTTAAAGAAACAAGCAATCCGGAGATCCCTCTTTTCACAACTCTCTCTTTGGCCATTTTTCTAAGGCCCTATATTGTAATACCTGTGCTTCCTATTCTACAAAGGAGCACAAGTAATTTCCTTTTCTAAATCATCGTAAAAGAGAGAGGCAAGTGGGCAACCAAGTGCCCACACCCCATTCCCCAGGGGGGATTCACACTGTTTCGTTTTTTTAGTTTTTTTTAGTTTTTCTTTATTTTTTCCAGTTTATTTTAAGTTCCTAAAGTTAAATTAATCAATCTGGTTGTGTTCTCAGTAACGAGAGTATCGGCATCGAGATTTAAATAACTCACACTTAGCTTTAAAAAACTTAAAATATCCAAGACTTCAAGGCCCCATATGCCCTACACCGCTGCAGCTTGTCTGATCAGTTGGTTGTATCAAAAAGGGATACGAGTTACTAGATTTAATAGGAAAATCCACACAAGTGATTTTCTCGAGAACTCAGGAGGTTGCAAAGGGTAACTACTAAAGAGTCAGGGGGCTACTCCAAGTAGGTTTATCCTCGCCCCGTTGGACACTTGGTATTACCGCTTTAGCACTCAATTCAAAGGGACTTGACTTGTTGGGCCAAACCCACAATTAACCCACGCCCTTAATTACTCACTTAATAATCTTAAAATTGACCAACTGAGACAATTGCAATACTTCACGAGACTTCACTAGCAACCCTTACACAAGCACTCCATTAGCACTGGTCTATTTTGGCAATCTTATTTACTTTTATGCTTAAGTTAATGTATGTGTTGTGTGGAATGTTATTTGATGTGCTAGTTATTTATATCATTTCCAGTTCATCTTAGTTGTGATATTTTATTTCATCTCATCTCCTAGACTGATTGTTTTATTTCATAGATTAAACACCATAGTTTATTTTACTAGGCACCACCCCCCTTGGCTTCGCTAGGAGAGAGCCTAGACGGAGGAGTCAGGATCAAGTGACAGCACTTGACTCTTGCTTGCCCCCAAGGTCGCACCCAGTGGCTTGAAGATTTCTGCCACGTGACCCGAGGTGTGAATTATGCGGCAACACAAGTAAAGAAGAAGGGCTCATGATTTCTACTTCCGAGGTAAAGTCCCACATGATCAATTATGCTTAGCACTTCATATTAATCCCCTATTCGTTTTTTCCTTTAGTCAAATGTTGAGCATTATTTTTGAAATGATTGACAGTCAAAATTCGAGCTATTCATAATTATGATACCAGGCTGACCAGAGTTGGGTTGTCGTTCTAGCTTGGGAAACTGGAGATGTGAGCACAGACCTACCGTTTTAGACAACTTAACAAAAAAAGGTAAATTTTGGATATAACCAATAGAACACATGAAAAAATGAAAGAGAAACTTGTAAGCCCGAAAACCACTGATCTAAAGTCCAAACGTATCCATCTAAATCTATGCACATAGTGTTTGCCAATTTATACGGTGGTTGAGAAAAAAATTATCCTACTCCTGAACTTAAAAAGAGAGTAAAAGACTAACACGCAGTCACATATAGAAGAAAAGTCTTGCTACTAAGCCATCATTGATGAAACATAAAATACAATATCACAACAGACCCAAGGAAATGGGAATATTTCATGTGCGTGATTGAAAAAAATATTAGCTTGACTTGGGATAACCCAATATAGAAATATTTTGGAAGAAACAATTGTCAAAACAAATATGATAAGATAATTAAAAATCTTACTATTTCACAACATACCAGAACACATTGCTCTGTGCGATTGATATGTGATAAGCTCTCTGGTAGACAGTTGGCCAGCAAATCAGGAAGATGCCAATTAGATAAGGATGAAAGTGATGCCATAGAAGGCAATGCTGTCTTTAATTCCGCCTGCAACCTTTGAAAGTTAACTTTATTGGGCAGAGATGGAAGAGATGTCATAAGCTCCATCTGTAATTTGTGAAGATCATCCCTATTCGGTATATGAGGCAAATGATGCACTCCTGTGAGATCAACAACCTTCGGTAGCTTTGTCACTGTGTATATTGTAAGACAGAGAAAAATGAAGAATCCCACCAAGTGCCTAAAACATAATATATCTCCAATTAGGCAAACTCTCTCTTTGTACAGAGCTAAATCATGAAAAAACACAATTCAAAATCTGCAAGATGGAAAAGTACAAATTTACAGCGTTCATGCACGTTTGACTATACAAATGTTATAGAAACATCAAATACAAGCCTTCACATACAATTTCTCTAAATGGAATCAAATAACGAAAAAAAACATCTGTAAAGAAAACCTCATAACCAAAAATATCATCTCAAATATATATATTCTAAAGAAAACCTCATAGAAAAATATCATAACCAATATATATATATTCTAAAGAAAACCTATCCTCTCAAATATATATATTCTAAAGAAAACCTCATAACCAAAAATATCATCTCAAATATATATATTCTAAAGAAAACCTATCCTCTCAAATATATATATTCTAAAGAAAACCTCATAGAAAAACTTAAGGGATGCTTCCCCACATTCTTAGATGGCATCCCCAGTAAACTCATTGGTGTAAACTAGTGTACCTCATCCAGAGGAATTCAAACCTGATACCTGCTAGCACTGAACTAGCCTAGCCAAATGGCCAACAACATTGACAACAACCCATTGAGCTAACCCATTGTGCCTATCTCTATCCATCTACCTGTATATAAATATAGATATAGATATGTAGAGAGAATGTAGGAAGCCATGAAGGTTAGCATGACTGGCCTTGGAGTTGAGAGGTCACAGCTTCGACTGTCTCGATTCCCTTAGGGTTAAGCACCATAATTAGTATCGACGATTTATCTCGTATACCATCCATGAATCACAACGAAGTACTCAGAAGGTTTTCTGTAAGGTAAACGAGATAAACCTTTGGAGTATTCCCTGTGATCCACTGATGGTAAAAGTGATTAACCGTGTGCGAGAGAATATAGGTCCCTGAAAGAACGAACCTGCACAACATGTACCATAGAAGATAAAATGGAGTACATTAATAAGTGGACAAAAGCCACTTCTATTCTGGCAAAAAATTCTGGCCTGAATCCAGCAGGGATCTATACCTTGGTATTTATACCTGGAATTTATACCGAGGATCTAAAACCAGGAGTTTTGGCATTCCATAAACTACTAAAATTAAATAACCATTAGAATTAAACAGAAGAGTCTTACTCTAGGATATTAAATCCCATGAAAACCAAAATGAACCATGAAATTTTATAGCTGAGATATTCAACAATTTCAACCACAAAACCAGATCATCCAAAGCTGACAACATGGATCAAATCTTTGATTAAATTCCATTTGAAGTTTAACTGTGAGTCTGTGACAGGAGGACCATCACACACTTGTCAAAGGGAGCTTGCTCGGTTTATGAAAGCTGGGTGTTGTTATTGCCCCACCAAATCTATTGCTCAAGTGATATGCAAATCCCCGGACCCCACAAAAGAGCAAAAGAATAGTCCAAACCATCAAGCCAATGTCTCACCTCTCACCTCTTGATAAGAGGTGGTGACTCATATTAATGTCTAAAAAAAACATCCATGAGACTTTCTAGTTCCATAGGGTTGGTAATTGAGTTAAACTTGAGATCTCTCCCCCAACAGTAAAGGAGGTCACGGGTTCGATTCTCTTGATCTCCTCAAAGTTAAGCTCAGTAATCAAGGTTAACTGCTTACCCCATTTACCATCCATAAATTATGGAAAAGTACTCAAAAATCCATAAATTATGGAAAAGTACTCAAAAAGATTTCTTGGAATTTATCGCATCATACAAACATACACATACACACAAATAAATGTATACTTTGTCTATACTTTAATGAAGGTTTCCAAGAACAGTGATATAATCTGAAAAACCCTCCAAAGTGGATATTCACATTAAAGTCTAAAAGAAGCACTCTACTAGATACTAACATTAAAGTCTAAAAGAAACACTCTACTAGATACTCACATTAATGTCTGAAGGAAGTACTCTATAAAGTCTAAAAGAACCCCATATATATTTGCTATGACTTACCACCATGGGGAAGTCCCTTACATTTATTTATTCTGGTGTGTGCGTATACACACATGGGAGAGTCACTCTGGTATGTGTGCATGCACAATAAGGGGGAGTCACTCTGGTGTGTACACCATGGAGGAGTCACATTTATAAATTCTGGAGTGTGAATACACCAGAATATTAAGAACTCATGGGAGTACACCAGAATTTAACCCTGTTGGGTTAGCTCAATAAGCCTACTGGGTTAGCTCAATCAGGACAGCATTTTAAGCCTATTGGGTTAGCTCAATAAGCCTACTGAGTTAGCTCAATCAGGACAGCATTTACCAAGGAATATGAAACACTTCCCAAGACATTTTCCATGGAAAAAAAACCTACACAGCAGAATTTCAAGAACTTTGATACAACCTAAGAACTTCTAAAGCCAAACAATTCTATGACCTGCAACCATGGAGGAGTCATTTACTTACGTCCAAACATTGAGTGTCTCATTGTGGATTGTAAACATGCTGAGAAGAACCTGCTTGATAGGCCATTCTGATCTGTAATACCTCAAAATATATTCGTTATCGCGCAAGTATTCCGGCAAAGCATGGTATTCCACAAGCTGATACTTGACCTTCTTCCACAGTCTCTTGGCCCTGTCGGGGGAAGCAATAACCCCATCATGACCCGCATGAGGATGACCTTCAGAGTTTTTCGAAACAGACACATCACTGAGATTTAAATTCCCGGAATCAGCCTCTGAAGAACCCATACTTTCACTGCCCAGACGCCTGTTAATGAAGTCCACACCAAAAGAATCTCGTTTCTACTTTTCAATTAAAGAATTGATTCAATACAAGATAGAATATTCCTATATCCCAAGATGATGGAAGGAAGAATTTCTTGACTGGCCAAGATTGGAATTTAGAAAAATCAGCAGGAATTCTGAAACTGATTTGGGCAATCCTGAATCTGCTTGGTATGTTTTGAAGGATGTGGACTGATTTGGGTAAATATCTAGCCCTGCTGGGCTTTAAAAAACCGCAAAAAACAGGATAAAATGTATATGTGCAAATTTTGACGCAATTCTATGTCTGGGCTTCCAAAAGATATAGAAACTAGAGATAATTACTGAATTGACACACCCAATCCTATTGGAGTATATATTGATATTTAGAATTGGAACAGGTTCGAATTGCAGTTCTAACTGTCATAAAACTAAAGGATCCTAGAAACCCAAAACCCAGGAAGAAACTGCTATTGACAACTCATTAGCACACCGAATTGTTAAATTGAAAAGGAGTTTCGAAGATAATCAAGGTACCATTTATGCTTTTTTTCAAAAAACGAAAATGGATTGAAAAAATTTACGAAGAGATCAACCATGGCGATACATGCTCAGTGGTATTGAAGAATTCAAACCCATAGCTTTCCCTTACATGCCCAAGGCTGTGATATCTTGGGCACCCAACTGACAGAAAACGAAAACCCAAATTGCGGGAAGATATTTTTGGTTGACGAAACTATCAGATCTTTGCACATACGGCTGCGTAACAAACACTTAATATTAATCTTCGATTTATTTAATACGTTTCGCCCCCTTTATTTTATTTCTTTCTTTATAAATACATATGAAATCGGATCAGTTGTGTTTATATTTCCAATAGTTTTGACAGAGACCTGCCCAGCCCTAAACTTCAAAGAAAATTATAATTCACAAACTCTTGCAAAATATCACCCAAACGCCTCGTTGCTCCTTTTTATATGATACGTAAGGCAGTGTTGGTCCACATAAAAATAGGAGAATCTAGCGGATCAAGGAATCTGAAAATATCTTCAGTTTGTTTGTTTCCTTCTTATAGGTTAAAGTTTTTTTAGGATGATTCTACTTGTTCAAAGTATTCCAAATATGTTTAGAATAAACAAGTAATTTCAATCAAACACGATAGGTATACACGTTATGTATATTTGGAACAAATATGAATAATTTAAGGAATTTCCATCAAATAGGATATGTACACTGTAAAATGTTTCTTTGACAAGAGAGTTTGAAATATTAAAAACAAAGAAAAAAAACTCGGAATTTGTGAACCACCATATTTCGAAACTTTGTGAAATTAGAAATTAGCTATTATCACAAATTGAAAAGAAAAAATTATATTTATCGATCTTAAAAAAAAATGCTCTTTAAACGAATATGCCTCTTCCCAACAACTAAAAAATTAGTGCCCTTTAATAGACCAACCAATTTGATTTTTTGTGAATTAAAATTCATAACGCTAAATACTCCAGTCTCCAATGATAAGATTGTGGCTTTTGAGAATTAAAAATCATAACAACAATGATAAATTTATGGGGTCCACATTGTACTTATTAGGTACAGTACATGTTGCCTAGGTGTGTTGGGGCATTCGACGTGGACTCACCCTTTTAATTCACATGGAGAAAGAAGGAAAGTCCTCACACATTCCATCTTTTCTTTTGTTGAGTGTGGAGCAAGTAATATATGATCGTGAGAAATGTCTTAAAAAAATCAAAAATATTTTATTATTTAATAAATATATATATTTCAGAGTTATATTGTTTTTATGAAAGGTAGGATGTTCAGTTATGAAAAAAGATTATGTAGTATGTTAATTGAGTATATATTGGATGTTTGGGAAGAATGTTGTTATACTCTCCACCTGGGTTCAAGTTTCACTATGTGACATATTATGTAAATGAGGATTCTTTGTGAATAGCAGGAATATGTATTTTTCATGTGAAAAGAGTATATAGTATCAAGAGTAAGCTAAATGGTCGACGATTTGTACTTTTGTGGTGATTTTTCTCGAAATCCAGTAATGTGATTTTTGCTAAAATCGCAAATTTCTTTGTTCAAATTGCAATTTGATTGCAGAAATGGATTCGGCGCTCTCAATTACTCATGGAGCACCCTCAGTATGCAATTCCAACAACCTAAAACTACAATTCAACAATTCCAGCTAGATTTTAGATGGAAAATTCATTGGAAAACAAGTGCAAATCATCGACCATTTAGCTTACACCTTTAGTATTCTGATTTTTTTTCCTTTTAAATTATATTTTTTATATCGATAGAACTTATATTAACCAAAAAAATGAAGCAAAGGGATATATATAATGAAAATTGCATCGTATTTGTTAAGGCAATTAGAATAGTTATGAAATTAAAATCAACACCATAGTTGTCATCCTTCCTCAATATAAACTTTTTTTCGATTTGTTGCATAAATACTTCTTTTATTCACTACTAACCAAAAAAAAACCAAAGAACTGGCCTCATTCTCGAAAAAAATATGTAATAGAGTTTCCAAACAACAAACAAGGCTAAAATTCTCAAGCAATGTCGAATACAAGCAAGTGAATCTGAATCACAGATTTAGAATTTCCCCCACAACACTACCCTCCAATTTAGATGTCTCTATAGAATACTTGCTTACTATGACCGAACATGCTCCCAACAAGTCTTAGCAAAAGAGCACTTCCATAAAAGATGCTTCAATGTCTCCACCTTACTATAAAAGATGCTTCAATGTCTCCACCTTACTATAAGAGAGGCAAAATCCATCAGAGACGCCACTCTTTGCCAACTAATCCTTAGTGGGGAGGCCCTAATAAATCATCAGCCAAGAAAACACTTAAAGCTTATAGCAAACCTACATTGACCATACACTATACAATCTCTAAATCTAATGGTTGTTGATGTATTTGTAACTTCGGAATGTATTCACTTGTATATCTTATGTATTGTATTTCATTGTACCCCGATGTTCCTATTGGGAGAATCATTAATGTAATCAAGTCATGTAAAGTCATAGAGGTTAACCCTTCTTTGTTGACCAAGGGGCAAAGTCCCCACAGTTGAGGGGAACTAGGGTTATTAGACTCTCCTAGTGAAGTCGGCCCTAGTAAGTAATTGTCAAGTCGGAGACTAGTATAAATAGAGAGTGAGCCTCTCTATTTGTAACATACACTCACTCAACTGTAGCACATGAGTGAGAGAGGAGGAGCTTGCACAAGTGAGAGAGAGATCAGCTGTCAGAGATCATCTTTATGTTTTTGGGTTTTACTTTTGCCATTGGTGCTCATTCTATCTCTGAGGAAGTTGTGGGGTTTTCTCCTTTATGGTTTCCTCGAGGAAAACTCTTTGTGTCTCTTGTCTCTTGTGATTATCATTGTGCATGTTATTCTCTCAGATAAGATCCTAGATCATATTGATTAAATGATAAAAATCTAACAATGGCTCTCAGCATCCGATGAAACCCATCGTGCATTCAAAAGGATAAAGGGTATATTAAAGAGAGTTTTGGAAACTATAGGCGCGTGTATGTGTTTGAGAGAGAGAGAGAGGGGTGTGTGTGTGTGTGTGTGTGTGTGTGTGTGTGTGTGTGTGAGAGAGAGAGAGAGATGTGTGTGTGTGTGTGTGTGTGAGAGAGAGAGAGAGAGAGATGTGTGTGTGTGTGTGAGAGAGAGAGAGAGAGAGAGGGAGAGAGAGAGATGTGTGTGTGTGTGTGTGTGTGTGTGAGAGAGAGAGAGAGAGAGAGAACTTAGATCAAAATTAGGCAATATGTTGTGATATGAGAAGATTAAACAATTATTACCTTGAGAGGTGTATTCTAAAACCTAGTATTGGGGATACTATCATAAGTGGGTGAGTGTAGCGTTACCATTGGATTTTCACATTTAAATAATAATAATAACATACTTTAATAATAATAACTAGTCAGAATAGTCACACAACATTAATAAAAGTTTGGTATGAATGGAGAGAAGACTGAGAAATTGGGAGCGGCGTGATTCCTTCAAGGGTTGTGGCCTGCCCCTTCAAGGGTCGAGGCCTGCGCATGACTTGAGCAGGAATTCCCTGTGAATTGGTCAAATCCTCTCAGCTGGAAATATGGCCTCTCGACCTCCAGATCCACCTCCAGAAGATCCACGCTCCAAGCTGGATCAAGATTTCTAGGCATTGGTGACCTCCATTCCGACCCCCTCGGCGGAAAATCCCTCAATCTCAAACTTTGTGAAGTGAGTAGCAGTACCAAAAGTCCAAATCATGTCGGCAGCTTCGAGAATGAAAGCTTTAGCTCTGAACGAGCGAGGGTTAATAGGGCAATTCTCTGGGATATGGCCATCGCCAAAATCCGTAGAGAGCTATATCTCCAAAAACTGGATGCCTCTCATCAATGGGGGCTTACAACATTGCTTATGTGGAAAAGGTTTTTATACATTTCTGTTTGAAAACAAGGAAGATAGAGATCTAATCTTCTAAAGTGGACCGTACTTCATGGGCCCCCGAGGGCTATACCTCAACCAATGGACCCTATCCTTTGATCAAGAAAAGTATGTCCCCTCAGCGGTGCCAGTCTGGGTTTGTTTGCCTCATCTACCTCTCCACTGCTGGAACAATGAAGCCCTCCAATCGATCGGGAAATCTCTAGGCAGATACATAGACAAAGCCAAACCAAAAGGACCTCTATTCGCATGCACTAGGATCTGTGTAGAGGTAGATCTAGAGAAAGGACTGCCAGAAGGAGTTGACCTACTCATGGATGGATGGGAATTCTATCAGAAGGTAGATTATGAACAACTACCATTCAAATGCTGGAAATGCCACGAATACGGACATTTTGTAAAAAACTGCCCTAAGTCTCCTCAAGAAGAAGGGGAAAAAACTTGGAAGAAGGTTGGCACCAAGCAAAAAAAGGAAAAAAAAACAAACCTCACCTCCAACAACAACACTGGAAAAGGGCAAGAAAAAAAATCAGGAGCAACCTACCAAAAGCAAAGAACCTCTCACCAGCAATCCTTTTGATGCCCTGCAAGTTGAAGAAGGGGAAATCCCCAATCCAGAAAACAACAACAGGGAAGACAAAATAGAAAGCAGCATGACTCAAACCCTGGCAATGGTATCCCCAATAGTGATAGAGGAGGTCTCAGAAAAGGAACCAAACAGAACCGACTTCCTAGGAAGAAACTGGGTAGACATGGTGGCAGAAGAAGAAGACAATGTTGGGAAATCAGAAGAAGAGGAGACCTTGGGGAAAGCTGAGGACAGATTGCTCTCTCCCGGAGGAACATGGGCAAAAATGGTCAAGCACAACAGGATCAACCAAAAGCATGCATCCCCGCAACAACCAACATCTCAAGAGTCACAGGAAACAATAGGGCTAGGGCCATCTCAAGCCATGAGGGGAAGAAAATCTAAAAGTCAACAGTGAGAACAAGAGGCAGAAAAAGAACTAGAGCTAGGAAGACAACTCAACATAGAAGTAACCAGGCTGCTCCAGAATGCTAAATCCTCTGGAGTCAAAGATTACAAATCCCAAGCAAGATCTCACTCATTCAAGAAATAATGAATCTAGTCTCTTGGAATCGCAGAGGCCTGGGAGGACCAGTTAAGGTAGAAGAACTGAAAAATATTATAAACACCGAAAACCATACTTTTTGCTAATCCAAGAGACTAAGATGCCAGAAGGGGCCTAGAGGGGCCTCAGGCGGAATAGCAAACTTCTGCAAAGCAGATAAATTCATCATCAACTCAACAAAAGAAAATACTCACTGGCTTTTAGTAGAAGTGCAAAACAAAAGCAATCAGGAAATGACTTATATTTGCAATGTATATGGACCAACCCACTATAGAGAAAAAATGGACTTCTGGGACTCTTTAATATCTCTAAAAGTGGATATGCAGGGGAAAGATGTCATCATTGTTGGAGATTTCAACACAACAAAATCAAGCTCGGAAAAAAGAGGAGGTTCGATCATCAGAGATCCATTTGGCGAAAAGCTCAAAGATCTGGCAGCAGAGCTTGACCTGATAGATCCCGTGCCTAAAAATGGGAGATTCACTTGGAGCAACAAGCGAGCTGGACTAGGGCACATTGCAGCAAGATTAGACCGTTTCCTGGTAAGTACCTCCTTCCTGCAAAAGGATTTTCTTCCCATTTCTCCCATCATTTCCTCAGCCACCTCAGACCATAAACCCATCTCCCTCTCCTTCTCCACTCCCACCAACCTGGGGCCTATTCCCTTCAGGTTCAACCCTCTTTGGTTAAACAATGCCAAAACCTTAATACTTATTAGTATAGCCTAGAATCAATCCTATTTTGGATCCCCCAGCTTTATTTGGGAATCTAAGCTCTGGTCTGTCCGCTCTTCCTTGAAAAAATGGGCAACAACCTCTTATTTTGAACCTTCCAAATTAAAAACAAACCTTCAATCAGATTTGACTATCCTTCACACAAAAATAGAAAAAGAGGAGATCACTCAGGAAATCTTAACTCATGAGAAGACCCTAAACAGTGAAATCCTCAAAGCTGCTAAACACGAAGAAGAATCTCTAAGAATTAAATCTCGTCAACTTTGGCTAAAGGGAGGGGATAAAAATACCAACTACTTCCATAAACAAACCAAGATCAGAAAGAACTACAACTTCATTAATGATCCAAAAGACAAGAATAATCAAACAATCTCTAGGCAAGACAATATCAAGAATCTGGCTCAGCAACATTTCAACCAACTCTACACAGACAGTGATGAGATGGACCCTTTTTCCTGAATGGATCTTCTTTCAGGAATTCATCCCAGCATCACAGAAGAAGAGAATAAGGAACTGGAAAAACCCATATCTGAAAATGAGATCATCGAAGCTATTTGGAAAGTTCAACCTGACAAATCCCCAAGACCTGATGGTTTCACTATCAATTTTTACCGAGCTGCTTGGGACATCATCAAAGAAGATCTAAATAAAATGCTAAATTGGACCCAAAAAAAAGAGAAAGTTGGAGGAGCCACCAAATCCACCTTCCTAGCCTTGATCCCAAAAGAAAAAAATCCTTTCTCTATTGAAATATTCTGTCCAATCTCACTGTGCAACACCTCCTACTAAATTCTCGCTAAAATCCTTGCTACAAGAATGAAAAAGATCATGGCAAAGATTATTTCGGAAACACGGGGAGGTTTCATAGCTGGAAGGCAGATCATGGACAACATAATCATAGTCCAAGAGGCCATCCACTCAAGCATAGAGCGTAAGCAGCAAGGAATGGCCATCGAACTAGATATGGAAAATGCCTTTGACAAGGTTAATCATTTCTTTTTGTTTGAAATCTTGCTCAAATTGGGATTCTCAAAAAACTTCTGCAAATGGATCAAAGCTTGTGCAGGCAGGCCTTGGATTGTTTCGCTTGTCAATGGTAGACCAGCAGGATTCTTCCAAGCCTCCCGAGGACTCCGCCAAGGCTGCCCTCTATCTCCCTTCTTATACCTCATTGTAGCTGATTCTATGAGTAAGAAGTTGCAGGCCCTACAAAACAATGGTGAACTCATAGGATTAAAAATTGTCAGAGGAGTTAAAAATGCTAATCACTCTCAATTTGCAGACGACACTATTCTTCTTAGAGGAGCCTCTATCATAATAGCTGAAATATTTAAAGAGGTCATCTCCACTTTTCTCAAGGCTTCTGATGGGAAAGTAAATGCTGCCAAAACTAAGATCTATGGCTAGAACTGCCCTACCAGAACCATGGCCACGATAGCTAGGATGCTTGGATATGAAGCCACCACAAATTGGAATTCATTCAGATACCTGGGAATACCGATTCACAAAGGAGTCAAGAAAAAAGCAGATTGGAAGGAGATGGTGCAAAAAATAAAGAATAAAATCTAGGCATTGGGAATCGTGTGGCTCAATCCGGCAGGCGGAATGATTCTTATCAACGCTTTGCTGGCTGCATTTCTAGTATTCCTATGCTCCATCTCCTTAGCCCCTAAATCAATTATCAAAGAGATTGAGAAAGATCTTAGACAGTTTTTATGGCATGGAGGAAATCACGACGACTCCAGGAAGCTCCATCTCATCAGCTGGGATAAGATCTGTGGGAAAAAGAAAATGGAGGAGCAGGTGTCAAAGACATAGTAGCCATGAACACAGCGCTAGGTGCAAAAATTGTTTGATAAATGATTACTGGGAAAAGATCTTGCTGGAAGGATGCTCTAAAAAAAAATATCTCAGTTGGAGCAGAGCTAGATGGTTGGACCACATTCCTCTCAACCCAAACGCGTCCCCAATTTGAAAGCTGTGTCAAATCACAACACACATCATCCAGGATAAGCTATGATGGATAGCAGGCAATGGCAGAGAAATTCAACTATGGGAGGACATCGTGGAGATTTCCCAACAGCGTGGCAGATTTACTGATTTAAAAAATGGGATGGACACGAAAGGAATCAATTCAATTAGTGATCTATCGAGTTGGATCAGAACTAGGAGATGGGCTGGATGGAGGTCGTTGGAAACACCAGAACAACTGAAAATGGACTTCAACCATCTGCAATCACTCTTACAAGGCTCTCTATCGATCCAATCCAATGTAAAAGATGCCAGAAAATGGGGAGAAACAGGAAATTACATAGTTAAAGCAGGCTATAACGCAATTAAAAATGATAACAGAAAAGAGAGCATCTGGAAAAATGCATGGAATAAAGATGGACTCCCAAAAATAAACTTTTTTTGCTGGCTGTTAGTTCACTAGAAAATTCTTACAGCAGAAAATTTAAGAAAGAAGGGAATTGAAGGTCCATCACGGTGCATTATGTGCAAAAACGCTGAAGAAATGCAGAAACATCTTTTCTTGGACTTCTCCTTTGCCAATGAGGTTTGGTGTTCGACAATCAAAGAGCTAAATTTTAATTTTATCCTCCCCAATACTTGGAAAGATTTGTTTGCATGCTGGAAAGACTATTACCAAGGCTCCTTGTTTAAAAAACCATATCCCATAAGAGCTTGGATGGCGCTTCCAAAATATATCTGTTGGAAGATATGGATAATGAGAAACAAAGGAATATTTGAAAATCTGAATCCCTCTCCGGGTAAAGTTTCTTCCTCTGCAAAAGCACTATGGACTGAAGCTCTTATCTCCAACGGATTGAGACATTTACATTTGGAACCTTTGAACTACAGGGAGAAAAATTGGACCAGAGATCTCATCACCCAATGCAAGTCTTCACCGGCAGATGTTAAAAAAAACAATCATACAAGATGGCAGATCCGAAAGAACCCAGAATCTTTCAATAAATGGTGGACAAATCTGGACTATCACACTTTATTTTTTGATGGAACTTCCAAAGGGAATCCGGGATTGTCAGGTGCGGGCGGGGTAATTTTGTATTCAGGAGGAAACAAACAGATTGAATTCACCTGGGGCATTGGAAGGAACATCAATAACTATGCGGAGTGGCTAGCCCTTCTAAAAGGGATGGAAACTGCTATCGAATTGGGAATCAAAGAACTAGCAGTGTTAGGGGATTCATTATTAGTCATCAGAGAGGTAAGGAAGTTGGTCAAAAACTACAAAAGTCCTTCCAGCAAGGTGCACCACATTTTCAACAGCCTCATCAATGAATCTAATGCTGTCAACTTTCTACATATTCTTCGAGAAAACAGTCTATATGCAGATCAAATGGCAAACTTAGGATCCAAACTTAACTACGGTTGAATGATTAGCAATGGGAATACTTCAGAACATTGCTGGGGCCCTTGAACTTGATTCAGTTTTGTATTTCAGCCATTGAAGAACCTCTTGGGATGAATGTGTTGGGGTTTAGGACAGCTAAACATCTTTTGTCTCCTCACTCTTGTGAATTTAGTAAAGATCTATAGCCACCTTAGATATGGCAATTCTAGAAAAAAGCTTGACTCAAAAATAGAAGAGCATGACCTTATGGTTCTTGACGTTCAATGGACACAAACCATAAGTCTGCTATTGTAATTCTCATTCTCTCTTTTTTTTATATTTTATTTATTTATTTAATATACATCTACTCGTTTTTATTAAAAATAATAATAATAACTAGTTGGTAATTTAACATTATTCAACATAAAATAAAATGCATATATTATATAGCACCAACATAACACCATTTCAACCCCAAAGCTATCAAGCATCGAGAGGGATAAAAAATCCCAATGCGCAAACCTTCCCTCAAATTTTTCCACTGTTAATAAAGTTTTCACTTGAGGTTTTTTCATCCCTCTTTGTCTCCTTGGTATATATGGGAGACAAAGAGCACAATTTAAATTAAAGATTCTATCCAACCAATAAGGACAACACAAATATAACAACAAAAACGTAATAACTCAATATATAAGGCTTAGCATGCCCCTCCCTTTCAAACAAGTGTTTCCCTCAACACTTGATTAGTTGTGGATGTTTTTGAATGAAGAAGTCATATTCCTATGCCGTCTCTTCTATTGGTAAGTTTTTCCACTTGATACTCAATAATTTCTCAATTTCATAGTTGATTGTTCCATGTCTAGTGGATTCAAGGCAATGGCCCCAGGACTTATGTGGAACCTCTGTTGATTATGATGTAGTAATGGAAGTAACTAAACCACTGGTATACTAGCTGAAATATCCCCTAACCTGATATGGATTCTACTTGGATTGACAAACAAATATTAGGTAGTGGAAGTGGTAACTAGGTGCAAGATCAAAACTTGGACTAATGAAGGGGACTGTTTCCAAACATATTCGAATGGAGTTAAAGGATTCCTGAATTATGTTATGTAACTTTGGACTAGACTCAATTACTTCTTATTTAGCTATAAGGACCTTCATACCATATTTTAGAAGCATAGAAAATAGTTAGACTCGTCAAAACTGAAAAATAAACAATTCTCTAATGATAGAGCCGATAATGAAATTAGTCACTTTGAAATAGTGTCCATAGGTCACTAACTTTGTAATAAAATTAGTAGATGGGATCAAATACATGACATCTAACACCAGCATGCCTCCATCAGACCTTTAGGAGTTCATTTCACAATTAATTAGAGCCAAACTTACTGAATATTAGTTATAACTAGAATTTTGCAACATAGAGGAAGAAATAGAGCCTCTGAGAGTAAGAGAGGAATATTTTATTATTGGATCAGAATTATGAGCAAGAATACATCATATTACAATTCATTGGAGGTGCATGAGAAGCTTCTCTAACTCATAAGAGGCACAAATCATCAACCTCACTCTTTAACTGTCTTCAACATACTACAATAGAACAGTGCTGCTACTGGAATCTACCACATTAATATGGGATCCGACCACATTGTACTGGAACTCAAATCATACATGTAAGAAGAATTTATTGGTTGCATTAAACTTCCATGAAGAGAACTAGCTCCTCTCTTCCTCAATCTCTAGCTGGAAGATCTCACAATCTCTCAAGTAGCTAATTGATTACAAAGGGGCACATCACCCAATGTTGGCAAGGGGCACACCACCCAAGCTTCTAAGAAGCTTACAACTCTTTAAGATCACAACGATAACAAAGTAAAAATGCCAAAATATTCCTAAGGAGACTCTCATACTCCTTTTATAACCCTCTGGTGGCTTTCTCCCTTTCTTTGGAGCCTTCCTTCTTGAAATTCAAATTAGTGATGAGTGGTGACTTCTTTGGCAAGTTGCTTTTGCATTTCGACCCACTTGCCTCATCAATTGTGCCCTCACTAGCTAAATTTGACTCTTGTAGCTTTTATTACTATTGTGATTCCTTCTTGAGTGCAAAAATCAAGAAACTTCTACCTTTTGCCTTTGTGTTGCTTTTCCTTCTTTTAGCTTCTTTTGCCAAGTTCCTGCTTTTAGATGTTGTTTCCAAATTTCTTGAGTGAGACAACTCGCATGGCCTTATCCCTCCTTTTCAGCACCCCCTTGGGCCACCTATACTGATTCCAACTCATAAAACAATTATTAGATAATCAAATATTTAAAATGGTGGTCCTACATTAGCTTTTCATGACTTAAATTAATTATGCATGGTACTATAGGCCAAATTTGATGATTTTAATCAAAGCATTAGAATGAGAAATTTGGGGACATTACAGTCCTCCCCGCCCAAGATTGCTTTTTCTCAAGCAATTTAAGATTTGGAAGTGGAACGCTCGTTCTCTTTCCACCAACTTAATGCACAACTCTTTTTTCTTTACATCCTCCTTTATTCATGATTGTTTATCAAGCATAAGATCTACAACTGAACTTGACAAACATTGGAATTCCAAATTCCAACTAAACTTGACAAACATTGGAATTCCAAATTCCAACTGAACTAAATAAAGTGCCACCATGTTGTTGCTACACTAACTCTGATTATTACCATCCCTTCAAGATATTGCACTATTCCCCATGCTACTATCTTATCAGTCCAATTGAAATAACTGAATCCAAAAATGATCATAGGGTCCTAAATGAACATGAGAGATAATAGGTGTATGTTACATCTACCTCAGAACTACATAGTATTAGCATAAGAATCCTTTTTAATACTCCAAGACCACCAAGCATGAGAACACTAAGTCCATCTCTCAAATGGTTTCCCACACAAAAAATTGAACCACTGATTTGCATACATAGACTCATGCAAATGTGGTCTGGCTCGCTCTCCTATGCTAGACACCCAACTATTGGTCCAATGCCAACAACTAAACTCAAACCAAGCAATTTCAGGATCCCATTACTTATGTCGATCTCCTCCAAACATCAATGGAATTGAAATGATCCATCAATGCCTATATCCCATGGTCTCTGCTACATATTGTTATGGAGAGAAACTTCCTATGGCTTGGGGTAGACCACAACAGATTGAATGACACCAGAAATCAATCCATTTCAATATGCAAGAGAAAAAAATGCTGCTAACACTAAGGGATACAGAACATACCTTATTCTGGATGGTTGTAGTAGTTGAGCTTTTCTGTTGGGCCAGGAAAGAGCACAACGAAGAAATAGAAGCGTAGGAACAAGAAGGTAAAATAGGTGTGTGATGAAGAACATGAGAGTAAAGGAAGGAAAAGAAGAGCAGAATAAAGGAAGTTGCAACGAGGAGGAGTGCGACGAAGGAAAAGAGAATCTTCTGCTATGCAGAAAAGCAACAGCAAGAAAGCGACATGTCAAGAAGATTGTGGCTACTAAAGTCAGCGCAAGCTAGTGAACGATGCATGTATGAAGAAATATTTGTAAGTCAGATCGATAACGCTTTGTGTCAGTCGGTCTGTTAGTTTGTAACCATTTTTTATGGTTGATAACAACCTGCACTAGGTAAATTATATGCATTCGACCCTGCGTGGTCTTGTAGAAGTTATAAATAGGAGGAACCTGTTTTGTATAAGGGTTCGAAATAGTTAGAAAATAATTGAAGAGATCAGAGAGAAGTCTGATAGTAGTGTTGTAGAAGGTTGTCGAGTCGCGAAACCCATTTTGTAGAAGGGTTGCTGAGTAGGATTCGTTATGCAGCTGAGTGCACAGATAGTAGAGTAGAAGAGTTGATCCAGGCTGTGTGCGGATCAATAGGAGTAGTTAGAAGAAAATCATAATAAAACAGAGAGCATGAGAGCAAGAAAGAGTCTAAGTTAAAACACATATCTCAAACAGTCTGCAGTCAATTCGTAGACCGAAAGGTGCCATATATTTCTCATGCTAGATGAAGAGCACCTTTGTGGTTTTTCTCGGTTGGGTTTCCACATTACATCTTGTGTCGAATGAATGTGCTTGTTGAATATTTATGGGTTATTTTGTATTGTTTATGTTTATTGCTTAAGTGAATGTTGCAGTATTGATAAAAGAAGTTGAATGAATGAATGACTAGAGCATCGTCGAAGCTTTGTGTAGTATTTCATGCTCATTTACTGTTAAGTTGTAATACAGTCACACCACTGTCATTTATTGTTAAGGAATAAAAAACGTCGCATAGTTACGTCATTGTCGCAGACTAGGACAGATAGAATGCGCATTAACCTTGATAGTATTTTATATCATTTCAAGTTCTTTTGTTGATAAGTTGTTAAGGGAAAGTCTGTGTCGCATGTTGGTTGTGTCGCATTGTTGCACCATTGTAAAGTTAGGAAAAGACTCCAACTTTCTGAATCTGTCGAGCTCCTTGCCTACACTCCAGGGGACTGTAATCCCTTGTCGACTGTGGAAACATGGTTCTAGCAGTTACACATTAAGATATCTCGGGTAAGACTGCGCCTGCGTCGCGGGTGTTGCCGACTGAGCTTGCTCTATCGGGCCAATATATTTGGGTGTTTTGTTAGTCTTGTGAGTTTGTTGAACCTGGGTCACAAGAGTGAGGAAAAGTAGCCAACATTTTCCAACATGCTTGTACCTACAATTCACTCTCAATAACAACAAACAAGACAAGGATGGTATATGTGAAAGTGTTAGGCCTACTCTAACATATATAAATCCAACATGTATAAGCAAATACAACTACATTCATGGATAAAATATTCATAGTCATACACATTTAATGGATGCGAAATAGATATTTCTATTAATAATGAATAGAGATAACAATGACAAACTTTGTTGGCAACTCGTCGAAGCGGAGAAACCGAGTCCTCCACCAATTCAGTCATCCATCTCAATGGCAAGCTTACAAAGCAATGGCAAGATTGGGAAGAGCAGAAATGTGTGCTCAAAAGGACAAAGGGATGTAGACTCAAGCATAAGCAAATGGGGCAACAATGAACTATAGTTTCCTTGCTGTCCAATGTTCTCCTCCTTCAATGCATCCAAGAGGCTCAATATATAGCCCTTCAATAGGTAGTGAAGGGTCGAGTTGAAGCGTTTCCAGGCATATGGAAGGCCAAGAGTCAAGTTATTCAGGACTCATTGAGGAAAACTCCAAACATTTTTGTTTTTATGCACATTTGCTAATGTACGCGGGGTACAGTGGAGCAAATTGCATGTACACGCGAGTTTTAGCTTAAAAGTCATGTATAGCAATAAACATGTGTTTTTTAGGGAATTTCTTGGATCATCAAACTATAATTCAAGCAAGGGAGGCCCAAAGAGTCTGTAGAGGGACATGGGATGCCATAAAAGTGTGTTCTACCAAGTGTGGTAAAATCAGCTATAACACATACCATCCGTCATCATTTTTGCTTGTGACAATCTGTCATTTCATGGTATGCCAGGATCCATCCACCATATTGGAATTTTGTCACCCCCAATGCACGTCAGTAAATCTATGATACTCTCCAACAAAATATGAATCTCCTCATGTTCAAACAGGACTCTAGTCCCATGGCTCACATTGTTATCATATGTTCTACCCTAAAATATCGAGTGGAACTCCCATGAACTATTGTGCATGAGACAAGTATGGAGTGGCACAAGTAGATGCCACTACTACTCACCATACTGAAGGAGCACCAAGCATGTGTCTGAGTGGTAAAAATCAAGTTGAGAAGCAGACACATGTGTCTCTTGCTTTTCATGAAGCATCAATAGAAATGGTCCCTCCATCAAATCAACATTTCCTTTCACATCCTCGGGTGATAAAGGTGAAGGAAATTATACCAACTGCAACTCTCTACAAAATTCATCCATTGAAACAATAGACACATGGTCTCTTTTGTTGGCAGGTCCAACAAGAATGTATTGATGTGCCTCATATAAAGGTGTGAATTTCCTCCACAAAGGAAATTTGAGTTCTTCCCTATGCAAGGAAAATGCCTCAATGTGTTGTATGTCAATCTCCTCATGAGAACTTGCTTGTGCAACTGTCTTCCACCTAACATGAACATACCTCTTTCTGCAAGGTATCTCCATGTGTGTCATGTAATCTTCCACCCAATCCATATATGGATGAATGGCATAAAATGGCATCCAAATGTGCATAGGTTGTTTCTCTTCTAACGGGGCACTATGAGATATGTCAATGCAATCACAAGATGTGATAGCACCTCCTGGAGTCATCAACTATGCAATGCATCTATCCATAGATGGATAGTTATCTCTGCTACTTGATCCCAAGGAAATGATCTCAATATTTTTGTTATAGGGGCCAGGCGCAATGAACTCAAGTACATCCTACACAAATGATCCTTCCTTACATAGAGAAATCTCATGATCCTACAGGTGTGAAACAAGTGCTCTGAAACAATCCTCTTATCATTGCTACCATCAAGTACTTGCATCACTTGACACTCCTCATGCTCACTTTGTGCATGAGGTTCCTCCAATGTATCATGTGTGCAATCAACTACACCCATCACATCACTAGTGGTCATGGTTGGAGAGGAAAGAGAATATCTCATATCCATACAATGTTGCTCTCTTTCTATTCCTGCTTTTTCTTCGACAAATCTGAGAGCCATGTCTCTATCCATAAACATTTGCAAGTAGTATTCCTTCAAATTTTCCAAAACTCCTTTAATAATGCACAGTTCAGAGCTAGAGACTCTCCCAACAACTCCACCTTGTCTCTACTCTATCTGAACTCTCCCAATAAGATCCTCCATGAATCTATGTGTACCATTAGTTCTGGACAACACTTGCAACATCATCTCTTTAGTGACTAGGAGTAATCTCTCCAAGTCACTCCATGATTGCTTGATGACATGAAGTGTGTTGTCACATGTGAGCTCATCCACCATATGAGAATCATGCAAACTCCCCTCCAATAATCCATCCCTCTCACTGCAATGATCCTCAACACCAAAAAATTGAGTCTCAATGCCAATAGACTCCACACTGCCAAGATCAAACTTCTCCCTGAAAGTGAATGCAACCTCATGATGGCACAAAGGAATACTATAATTTGAAATGTGATCATACCTTTGTATCATGTCTTCCTCCTTAGGTGGTGGATCTTTGGTAGCATAATCTTCCATCAACTCTACTGGTGTGAATCCAACTGATGAGGGATTGTGTTTTGCTTCACTGTTATGCACTTGTGATGACCGAGAGGCTAAAATCTACTGCAATATATGCTCCACTTATCTGCACACATCGTTGACAATATGACTTACCCTTCCTTAATATGTGATGTAGTAAGGATCCTCATTTGGAAACAACCTTTCAACTTTGAAAGTGAAGAAGTATAAAAAAGGAAATACCTCCTAGATCTATTTCCTTATTGTTTGGTATTCTCTGAAGTACTCATAAGGATTGACTCCTAGGGTATTTTCCCCATATCACACTTTGCCATCAACAATATTGAACTCTGGTGGATTAGGCATTTTGTTCTCTATTAACACCGTGTCACACAAGGAGCCATCATCCTCATGCAACAACTGCATTCCATAATTAACATAAATAATATCATCATTATCATAGGATGCCTCCTCCTCATCCCATTCGTAAACATGGCCACTTGGTGCTTGTCTCATAGCTGCAAAAATCTGCTTTGGAGCTTAGATCGTTGAATTTTGTTTCTCACAGGTGTAGAGGACCATGCTCTTATACCAGTGTAATGTACCCAAACCCCAGTATAGGCAAACTAACTCTGAATACTTGGACACACTGAGGATGATCTTTCCACAAAACTAAGGTATCATAAGCTTCAGGTTATAACCCATCACAAATTTCACCACAAACAGTAAACTAGCTTGTATTGACAAGAGAAAATCACATGTTCCAAACAATCCCAAAGACCTTGAGATCCTTTCGAATATGCCAACAAAGACTTATATGGATTTGATCAGGCCTATTACAAGTTGATATTACCATTATTAACTCCATATACCTTTTTATGGAAGTTTAATACTCACTCCTGGAATATTATGTATCAATAGGAAATTGTCTCAAAAACTCAAACACGACTGAACTAGTTTGTAGTCCAAACATTGGAAATCATTCTAAAAAAATCCAGGAAGAATTGGTTTCAACCTAAATAGGTGTGAGTGACTCAATATAGATGAACTCAAGGCTCTTACTTCGATAGTTTCACATTCAGAAGTGCATCACACATGGGTAGACCCCTTTGGCTAAACCAAGGGCTTCAAGGCAGTGGACCTATGACTTATGTGGAACCTCCTTTTCTTTTGGTGTAGTACTGGAAGTAAATAAGCCATTGGTATACTAGATTAAATATCCTTTAACTTGACATGGACTCTACTTGTCTTTACAAAAAAAATTTAGGTAGTGGAAGTGGCAACTAGGTGTAAGATCAAAACTTGGACTAGTGAAGGGGACTGTTTCCAAACATATTCGAATGGAATTAAAGGATTCCTAAATTCTATTATATGACTTGGGATGGAATCAATTACTTCTTATTTAGTTTTAAGGATCTACAAACCAGATTTTAGAAGCACAAAAAATAGTTAAACTCATAAAAACTGAAAAATAGACAATTTCTTTAATGATAGAGCTAATAGTGAAATTAGTCACTTTCAAATGGTGTCCAAAGGTCACGAAATTTGTAATAAAATTAGTATATGGGATTAGATACATGAAATATAGCAACATCATCCCTTCATTAGAACTTTAGGAGTGTGTTTCACAATTAATTGGAGCCAAACTTACATAATATAAATTATGACTAGAATTTGGCAACATAGAGGAAGAAATAGAGCCTCCGAGAGTAAGACAAGAATATTTTACTATTGGATCAAAATTATGAGAATGAATACATCATATTATATTTCATTGGAGGTGCATGAGAAGCTTCTATAACTTACAAGGGGTGCAAATCATCAACCTCACTCTTCAACTATATTCAATATACTGCAATTGAACAATGTTGCTACTGGATTCTACCACATCAATCGGGAATTCGATCACATTGTACTGAAACTCATGTCAGACCTGCAAGAAGAATTTAATTTCTATATTAAACATCCATGAAGATAAATGGGTGTTCTCTTCCTCAATCTCTAGCTAGAAGATCTCACAATCTCTCAACTAGCTAAGTAATTGCAAAGGGGCACAAAACCCAAGCATCTGAAAAGCTCAAACCTCTTCAAGATCACAAAGATCACAACGTAAAAATTCCAAATGATTCCTAAGGAGACTCTCATACTCCTTTAATAACCTTATGGTGTCTTTCTTCCTTTCTCTAGATCCTTTCTTCTTGAAATTTGAATTAGTGAGGAGTGGAGGCTTCTTTGGCAAGTTGTTTTTGCATTTGGACCCACTCACCTCATCAATTACGCCCTCATTGGATAAATTTGGCTCATGTAGCTCTTTTTATTGTTGTTATTCCTTCTTGAGTGCAAAAATCAGGAAACTTATGCCTTTTTGCTTTGTGTTGTTTTTCCTACTCTTAGCCTCCTAAACCAATTCCAACTCATAAAACAATTATTAGATAATCAAATGTTTAAAATTGTGGTCCTGCATTACCTTTTCATGACCTAAATTAAGTATGCATGGTACTGTAGGCCAAATTTGATGATTTTAATCAAAGTATTAGAATGAGAAATTTGGGTACATTACACTCTACAACACCTTAGAGGGACCATAGTGCTTGGGTAATTTAATGTCCTTATTTTATTGCTCAAGGGACATTTGTTTGTAAGGTTGTAACCTCAAAAATACCCAATCCCCCACTTCAAATTTCCTTTCACTATGATTTGTATTTACTTGTTGTTTCATCCCATTTTATGCTATAACCAAGTTGTCTTTCAATAGTTGGACAACCTCTTGTTGGTGCTCTATTTGATCCTCCACTACTTGAACATTAGATTTTGCTTTTAAGGGTGATGTAATGGATGGAGGACAATAGCCATAAATTTCCATAAATGGGAACATTTTTGTTGAGGTATGTAAGGACACGGTGTACCATCATTCTACCAAGGGAAACCATTTGAACCATTGTGTTTGTTTATCATGCAAAGCAATAAAGAACCCTTCTAAACATTTAGTCACAATCTCAGTTTTCACATTGACCATTCCATCGTAGCTTTATTTTATCCTCGCCACTCCATTATATCCTCGCTTATTCCAACCAATCAAATTGCGGAATGGAAACAACACAAAGTAATCCCTATTTGTCTTGTTCTTATCTTGAATGTGCGTGTACCACCACATTTTGTTTTCCTTTTTTGTAGATAATTTAAAATTCATAACTTAGCATCTTTGTAACCCATTTTTATTGCTCTTCTAAAGATAATTAATGTTCCAAGGAGGGCTCAAGACTATCATGATTTGTTCTTACCTTGAAATGTCTTCTTATTAGGTAAGGGCATTATTTCTTAACTGCATGCAATATGGCGGACATTTCCTTTTTATAAATTGGCTTGAGTAAGTTTTTTCCCTTTAAGTTTGCAACTTTCAAAGATAAGGGGCATTCCATCTTGCATTAAAACTACACCAATGCCATGCCTCTAGGCATCTCACTCCAAAGTAAAGGTTTTTATTAAATTAGGTGTGGCTATGACAAGAGTTGTACACATAGCCTCCTTAAGTTTTTCAAAAGCTTTCGTTGTTTCTTGAGTCCAAGAAGTGCCTCATTTTTCAATAGCGTTCTTATATTTGTTGTTATTTGACCATAGTTCTTAACAAACTCATGGTAACAACTTATCAATCTGAAGTATCCTCTAAGATTCTTCAAAGTTTTTGGAATTGGCCATTCCATCATAGCTTTATTTTTGTTAGCGTCCACTTTGAAGCCTTCATGAGATATAATATGACCCAAGCATTACACTTCCTCAACCCTAAAGACACTCTTGGAAGGCTTTGCATATAGTTGTTTCTCCTCCATTATTTTTAGTAATATGTCAACATGTTGTACATTATCTTCCCTAGATTTATTGTAGATTAATACATCATCAAAACTAACAACATTTTTTTTTGAGGAAGGGCTTAAAAATAGAATTCATTGAGCTTTGAAATGTGGAGGGTGCATTGGTGAGTCCATGCAACATCATCAAAAAATCACAAGGACCTTCATGTGCTCTAAAGGTTGTTTTCATGATGTCTTCTTGCCTCATTATGATTTGATGATTTATAGAACACAAATCCAACTTGGTAAAGAAAATGGCTCCCTACAATTCATCTAGTAATTCATTAATGACATGAATAGGATACTTATATTTAACTACCATCTTATTTATCATTCTATAATATAGACACATGCACCATTAACCTTATTTTTATGAGCCATCACCACTGGTGAAGAGAAAGCACATTGGCTAGGTTGAATGATGCCAATATCTATCATTCTTTGAATCATATGCTCAATTTGAATCTTTTGTGCATATGGGTACGTGTAAGGTCTAATGTTGGGTGGTACACTTCCCAAATGCAATTGAATAGCATGGTCATGTTCTTGAGCAATTGGAATACCTTTAGGACTCTCTCAAAATTCCTTAATGTGATTGTTTTATTGGGATACTTATCAGTTCAATTTCCTTTCCTTTCGAGGAGAACCTCGTGAAATATTCTTGAAAATTAAGATCCACTATTCCTAATGATTATAACCAGCATATCCTTAATACAACATCAACACCACCCATTTGGATTGAAAATATTGGACTATCCAATAAATACACCACCATAGTGAGTATAGTACTAAGTCACTTCCCTGAATAATTTATGGTATCTCCATCTATATTCATTACTTGAAACTCGGGTGTTAGATTTATAATGCAATTGAGAATTTTGGCTAATTTACAATTAATGAAGTTATGGGTACTACCAGAATCAACCAACATTGTTACCTTTTTCTTTTTGATATATCAGTACAAGGAAAACACTTTCTAGCAAGATTTTTGCGAAAGCTCAGTCTAAAAAGAGCCTAATTATCCATTTATATCGGAGCTCACTAACGGAGACAAACATGAAAAGGTTTTAGCGGATGTTTCTAAATTGTAATTTTATATTTCCAAAGTGAATTGGTGCACTCCACATTAGACACACTGATGCACACAATGAACCAACTTCAAAATTCCTTATCTTCTATAAGGAAAATATCCATCACTCTAAATAAAGAGTGATCATGAACTGTCCACGTGGGAATTACATTACATCATTTGAATGTTTCATAATGATTTACAACAATCACAATCCCATGCCTTCATGCATCTACAACTTCTTTCTACCCTCTCGGCTTATTGAGCTCATTCTGTCTCAAAAAAAGTTCATTTTATCTCTTTGGCACATGTTTTCCAGAAAATTCACACAAAAAAGAAAAAACCTGCTTTGAATTTGTCCTTAATTGTGTTACTTTGATATGCCTAGAACAGTTGCATCCTTGTAAGTTGTTCTTCTTAAATCAAGGTGAGGTATTTCACTACCTACCCATTTCTGAATTCCTCTACTTCAATAACCCTCGGTTGTAAAGCCAATGCTAGTTTGGATAGTAATAATGCTTCTCCATTGATTTCTCTGTAGATATGAGTGAAGGAGACAGATTCAAAGGAGGCCATTCATGTTGAATTTCTGTTATAAGATGTTGCAGTTGGGGGGATTTTATTTGGGACTTTCCATTAGCCCAATCTATTACCATTTTGGAATCCCCAAATAGCTGCAACCTTTACATGTTTTTCCTTTGAGCGATCTTGAGAACCACCCAAAGGGCTGTTAACTCTGCCTTGCTATTGGTTTCCCTCCCAGGTGCAAATTTGATACATATCTTGGATGTATCTGGCATGTAAAACACTCCTCCCNTTGAGAACCACCCAAAGGGCTGTTAACTCTGCCTTGCTATTGGTTTCCCTCCCAGGTGCAAATTTGATACATATCTTGGATGTATCTGGCATGTAAAACCCTCCTCCCGCCCCTCCTAGTTGTGGTGACCCTTGACTGGCTCCATCAAATAATGCCCAAGGCTCACTTTTGTTAATATCTGGTTCAAATATTACTCGTTGCTTCCTTGATTTTTCATCTTTTTTGTGTTC
Organism: Pseudotsuga menziesii; assembly: GCA_001517045.1. Lineage (NCBI taxonomy): Eukaryota > Viridiplantae > Streptophyta > Pinopsida > Pinales > Pinaceae > Pseudotsuga > Pseudotsuga menziesii. The sequence continues at coordinate 77,390 of LPNX010520568.1, read as the reverse complement.
ATGAAATTTCTGCATCAGGACAACATAAAGAATGTTTGTTGGGATCCTCGCTTTTGTTAATATCTGGATCAAATATTACTCGTTGCTTCCTTGATTTTTCATCTTTTTGTGTTCTTGAACTTTCTGCATTAGGATAGCAGAAAGAATGTATGTCGGGATCCTTTTATTCTTGAAAATTGCTTGATTTCGAGCTTCTCAAATAGTGTATACAAAGAGGAAAGGAAAGGTGTCGAACTGACTTACCTCGTCTGCTTACCACCATTTATGGGTTCTATGTTCCAACGTTGCATCCTTTTGTGCTATCCTAGTTTTAGCAAGCTTCTCGGTGACATGGTCCTGAACTACTCCTGCATAAGGGGATGAGTTGACTAAGTGAGAAGATTGTTCTTCATTCACATTACATATACGCAAATACTTGGGCCATGAAAACCTCTTTTCTTTAAATTTTCCTAGGTTAGATGTTTATCATTTAAAGCTAACTAGTGAGTCAATATAGTTTTCAAAGGAATGTGTATTTTCCATATAATGCTCCACCACCATATATTTTCTCCTTGAAAGGTTTCTTGGCTGATTTCTTCATAACCAAGTTTGGCCGAGAAATCCCCATCTACTCCATTTTTCGTCCAAATTAATGTGTCTTGCTCCCCAGCTTTCAAATGCACGAAACTGAAAACCAGTTTTCTTACAAATATGAACTCCATTCCCCTGTTGTGTCTTCAGATAAAGCCAATTTTTTAGATGACTTCCAACCACTTCTTCCTCTATGTTGAGGTTGTTGTGCTTGGGCATCCACTAGCACATATATCTTATGTGCTTACAAATTTTCTTTCAATTCGAGTGACAGTTAAAAATCTTGTCCTGCTCCTACCCATGGATCTGCACCTATTCTTATCTTTCTTCCATCTCTGATCTACCATGATGTCTATTTTCCTATCATGGGGAAGGCCAGTATAAGTGCTTTCCATCCTAATGACTCACTTTTGTAGGATTTGGATGAGTTCCGAAACCATTCGTAAATTGGGGATTTATTGCAGTATTTGGATCTCATAACCCTTCCCCATAGGGAGTTTGGCCTCTGAGCCAACCTCCACAATGTTTTGGTTGTTAATGCTCTACAAAATAGTTTTGGGTTTTTTATGCCCCATCCTCCAATGTTTTTTGGGAGATTTAAGGATGCCGATCTAACTAGTGGAATACCTTCCTTCTGTTTGTTGGTCGACCACAGAAAGGAGAAGCACTTTTTCTTATCTTTCTCAAAATTCCTTTAAGTATGTAAGCAATTAATGTCGAATATACTGGCATACTCTAAAATATTGCTTTCAATAAAACCAACTTGCCTCCTCTTGAAAGAAATATGTTTGTCCATAGTGAGACTCTTGTCTCTACTTTCTTGTAGAGCCATATCCAATATTGAAAGGAGTAACAATTTGGCTTTAGAAAGAATCCTAGATATTTCACACCTTCTCATAGAGTAGTTGTGGGAAATGATAGTGCCTATTTTGTATCATTCACTAGATCCTTAGGGAATTCATTATGGGATAGAACTGTTTTTTCTATGTTTATCATCATACCCATTGCCCTCTGGTACAAGTCTATTAATGATTTGAAATCTATCATGTTTACTTTTGTACCAGTGCCAAAAATGAGTATATCATCAACGAAGAGAGTATGCGTAATTTCCTCCGTACTTGAAACTTTCACCCCTTCAATTCTTTTGCAATTCTTTGCATGATGGATTAGCCTACTCAAAGCATTTGCTACTAAAAGAAAAAAGAAGGGGGATAAAGGGAAGCCTTGACGAGTTCCCCGAGAAGGTCTAAAAAAATAGGTAGGAGAACCATTTATCAATAATGCATAGGACATGGACTGAACACATCCAATTACCCAATCAACTACATGTAATGACAATCTGATCTGAATTAAAAGTATCCGTAAGAAGGTCCATCTTACTATATCATATGATTTTGATAGATCTAGCTTTAAAGCAAAGGCCTTCTTCTTCTCCTTCTTTATTGTATGAAAGGATTCTTGAGCGAGAGGTATTGCATCATGAATTTGTCTGTTAAAGAGGAAGCCAAATTGTTTTTCTGTAACAATTTCACTAAGATTGGTTGGAGTCTTTGATCTATTATCTTTGCAATTATTTTGTAGATCATATTACAACAAGAAATCGGTTTGTAATCATCAAAAGAGTTGTTCTTTTGTTTCTTTGGAATCAACGTAAATAGATCCAAGAATGTTGAGTTAATATCTCCAAGAACTTTCCCTGATCTTTGGGATTCCACTACTACTTTCAGAATATCTTCCTTGGTATGTTCATAAAAACACAAATAGAATTCCATAGCGCATCCATCAGGTCCTGGGATTTCCCCCTTTGGAAAGGCGTGTAGAATTATCCTTAACTCTTCTTTAGAGATTTTTGCCTTTAAAGTATTATTCATCTCTTCATTAATTAGCTCGGGAAAGAACCTTAGCACCCCTAGAATTTATGTTATCGGGCATCTTGTAGGCTCGGTGAAAAGGGTACTTAAATGTTTCATAGATACACTTGCTTTGTCTTGAAAATTTCTTACCTTAGTATCCATTTCATCTCTTATCTCGATGATAGTATTGACATTTATTTTGTGTTTGACATAGTTCTGGAAGAATTTTGTATTGTTGTCTCCTTCTGCTAACCATAAAGCTTTGCTTTTTAGTCTCCGCAATTGCTCTTCCTTTTCTAGCAAAGATGTTCATTTTCCTTCTAACTGATTTAAGGTCTCCACCTCTTCTAGAGAGAACATTCCTTCTTTTATTGAAGAGTACAAATCCTCTATTTTAGATTCTACCCATCTCAGTTCTTCTTGAAAAACCGCATTGTGATTTTTCTCCCATTCTTTAGATAACTTTTTAGCTTAAGCTAGGTTGTCCACAAACTGCTACATGAATGAGGAAGTATGAGAATTGAATAGAGGTTTCCATGAATCCAAAATCAGAGTTTTGTAATCTTCCTCTTCTAGCCATGTGGGCTTAAATTTGAATGGAGAAGGTGGATTTTTATCCGAGTTTAGAATTGTTACGAGAATTGGTCTATGATATGATAATCCTCCCACTTCAACCATTGTCTGAAGGATTAGATGTCCATTGATTAATTATTCAGCAACGAGAAACCAATATAACCTCCTGGAAATAGCTTGTTCCCCGCCTCTTTTGTTTCACCATGTTGGTTCCATTTTCGTTAGTTGAAAATCTATCAGACCTTTTTTTTATAAAGAGGTTAATAAAATAAGGGCTTAAAGAGTCTGGCTAGCATTGTTTTCCCGCACCTCTTTGGTAGAGAGTGTTAGATTCAAATCTCCCCCTACTATCACATTGGGTTGATCCAGATCGCCAGAGTTCCTTACGGACTCCCAAAAGGACCTTCTATCATAGTATGGTCCATAAACATTCACAATAGAGAAAGTATAGCCTGTTTCATCATCTGTTAAAACAATCTCTATAGCCGAGTTTAGTAATTTTTCTGATATCAGAGTTAGCTTGTTTTCCATGTTGTTAGTAATCCAACTAAATGTCCTTCTGCATCAAGGTATTTCATTTTCCAGTCCCTTAAGCAACCACTAAGGGCTTCCTGTGCTTTACTGCCTTCCTTCATTGTTTCTTGAATCAACATAACCGTTGGTTTTACGAGACTTATCATGCTCTCGAGGGCGATTAATTTGGAGGTCCCCTTAACCTCCTTACATTGAAGGATAGAACTATCATTTCAAACCCCCATTAGGGGATTCCACTCTAAGATCCCGACTAATAGTTTCATTTCTGCCTTGCTTGATGTCAAAAGTTGCTTGCTTTTGGGATTTGGAAAGAAAATATTTCCTCCCAGCATGCAATTTCAATTTTTGGTTGAGCGCTAGACCCCTAGTCAGACCATTAATTTTCAATCTGAGATCATACTCTCTCCTCTGGACTAAATTAGTCAATTCCCCTTCTATCCTTTGGCCAGTTATAATACTATTGTTTTTTCCTACACCATTCGTTGTGTCGTTTTCATCTTTTTCTAAGTTTAAACTGGCATCATGTATACCTAAATACAAAGACTCAGAAAGACCATGATTAATGCCTTTATATTATATGTGTCTTCCGCTTCCATCTTGTGCCTCAAACCCTTTTGTATCACATGGTTGATCCTTCTATTAATCTGTCGTGTCTTCTTGATTATTCTGTACTGATTGGATCCCTTCCTTTTCTACACATATCTAAGTTTTGTTTTGAGATCGTTCCATGCTTTCGCATTTGCCTTCGCCACCTTCCATAAGATTACCACTTTCTGTGTTTTCGACCAAGGAAGAGGTTCGTTCTTTCCTTACTGATATATTTTTTGTTCTTACGACCTCCTTCTGGATAGTACATTCCTTCTGTAGATGACCAACTCTTTGACAATTGAAACCCTTGAACGGTAGCTTCCAATAATCAATCTTATGTAACCAAGAACTCACATGCATTTCTATATTTAAAACTTCAAACATACCTTCTGTCAGGTCCATCTTTACTAGAATTCTTGCGCACCTACGATCAATCTTGGTTTCCCAATCTTGTTCCAAGGCTACAAATCTCCCCAGTTTATTTCCAATTGCATCCAAGAATGATTCCTGCCAAAACATCATTGGAAGCCCTGGTAAATGACCTATTATGCGGTTCCCTTCTAGTTTGAAGTCCACTATCCATTTATGTAGTAATAAACCAGAGGGCCCCCAATGCCAATTACATGCTAGCATATTTGGGTTGTCTTCCTCCTCACGAAGTTTTATCAGAAACCTACCTTGTTGTAATACATGGAAGTCTAGTGAATACCCTAAATAATACCTCCAATTCGCATCTATCCAATTCTGGAGGGCTTCTCTTCCCACCACCTTGCCACAAAACCTACCGACAAGGGCCTGCGTCAAGTAATTTGTGATTTCATCAAGCTCGATATCTTTCCCTACTATCATCTCCACGCCACCTTTTCTTGGCTTAATGTTTTTGTAAAATTTATTTGGTTTTTCGGACTTGGATTTGTTGTTGTTACCTTCGTGATTACCCGTACCAGGGATTTCCATAGCGGGGCTTTGCATAATTTCCTTTGGTGGCATGTTGGTTCGCTCCTCTTCCTCCTCTTCAAGCGATGTCATCCTGACTCTTGAAGTGACTTCCTTGTTCATGCAGAAAATTGATTTGTGCTTGAGGATCTCTTCACTTTCGTAATCCACCTCATCCATCTGCATGATTTCCTTATGCACAAGAACCATTCCTTTGATGCAATAATGATCTCCTTCATCATGTTGTGCAGAGGTTTGGTTCATCCACCTTCTTTTATTATGCCTGCTAAGAGTTCAAAAAATTGCGCACGCACCTTCGCTTTCCTGGCCACAGAGCTCCATCTCCCCCCCTCCGCCCGCTACCCACCCACCCACCCACCCACACACACACATATTAGCGGAGGTTTCTAAATGGTGATTTTATATATCCAAAGTGCATTGGTGCGCTCGACCTTAGACGCACCGGTGCACACAATAACACAATGCGCCAACTTCAAAATTCCTCGTTGGATGCTAATATATACATACATATATATATATATGTATATACATATACATATACATATACATACATATATATATGTATGTATATACATATATACGTATATACATATACATGTATGTATGTATATGTATATACATATATATGTACATACATATATATATGTACGTATATATATATATATATATATATATATTCGTACATATATGTACATATATATATATACATATACATATATATGTATATGTATGTACATATATATATGTATACATATATATACATATATACATACATATATATACATACATACATACATACATATATATATATATATATATGTATATACATACATACATACATACATATATATATACATATACATATATATGTATATGTATGTACATATATATATGTATACATATATATACATATATACATACATATATATACGTATGTATATATGCATATATATATATATATATATGTATATATATGTATGTATATATGTATATATACATATGTATATATGTATATACATATGTATATATATATATATATGTATGTATGTATATATACATACATACATATAC
>LPNX010520568.1:15877-61938 GCA_001517045.1 Pseudotsuga menziesii | reverse complement strand
CCTTCTCCATGCTGAGAGAGGTAGGCATAGTTCTGAAATCTTGCGGATGAACCCTTGAGCTTCAGCAGCTTCCCATCTTCATATCCAGTCATGATGACTTTCTTATTTCAATGATTCCATCAAACATGTGGATGGAATGGCCTTGCTGTCGAATCTCCACCAAGGACAGCAGGCTTCTCTACGACTCTGGAAGATAGAGAACGTTCTTCAACAAGAAATCAGGGAATCCAGGCATCTTCAGTCGAATGGTGCCCATTCCCTTTGGTTTAATACTTGACTTATCTGCAAAGTAAACTATGCCATCTATTGTTTCATTCAGTTCTTCAAAACAGTCTTTTCTAAATGTCATGTGTGATGTTGCACCGGTATCAAGCAGCCAACAATCTTTGTAAGATGAAAGAGAAGTCATTTCATTAAATCCAAGATTACAATGTGCAACAATACAAGAATCAGAAGATTTACTGGCATCTTGATCATCTTTCTTCTGGTTATGCTTGTCTTTGATGGAGTCCCATGAAGCCCAACACTGATCTGATGTGTGCCCAGTCTTTCCACAACGCTTGCACTTTGATCTTTTTCTGGAGTTGTTTCTGCCCCCTCTGCCTCTCTTGCTGCAATCTCCCTTGGAAGGGTCTTTGGATTGGTCTTTTCCAGCTAGGGCAGCACCAATACTAGATGCCAAAGAGTGCATCTTTACAACTGTTAGTGTAATTTTTAAAGAGAAATAAAAAATAATAACCTTGGAGGTCTACAGTCTCTGCCAAGGTGAATACAATGCAATTTTATAGCAAATATATTAGTAGATACAAAATATATCAGTAGATACAAAATATATCACTGTCAGTGATACACAGGCTTCTTTATATCAGTCACTAGCAACCAGTCAGCATAATATACAACACACAACATTTGCACATATTAGTCTCAGTATTCAGTCTCTGAGATCAGTATGCAATATATCAATCTCAGTCTTCAGAATTTACACAGTCTCTCTTGATTTCGTAGGTAGCTCCACAGGTTCAGCAACATTTCAGGAAGTAGACATCAGCATGTATACACCAGCAATCATATAAAAGTTTCCAGACTCCAAGCAGTATATATAAGTGAAGTCTTCAGTGCAGCAACAAGGCATCCAAGAATTAGAGTTCTTTGGTTGGAGAGGAGGTAGCTAGTAGCAATAGTAGCATGACTCCTCAATACAGCTCCAAAGAAATTTCATCTCCTCAAACAGTGTACATAAGGAGGCATATTCCAACACAATGCCTTGAGATATTTTTTAGTGTACTTGTGCATGATCACTCAATCCAAGGTTATTTTCCATATGATAATTAGTGGATAAAACACTGGACTTTTTAGCCTGTCGTGTGGAAAGAATGTGCATCGAATGTCAAACTCAGGCTATGGACAGAGCCTACAAATTTGAGAGAGCAGCACCGCAACTTACCATACTCCACAAGCTACATGCTTCACTAAGTAGCTGCAGGATTCAGAACTGCAAGAGCATTCAATCACAAGCAATATTCCTCTGCGAACTTTACCACAAGTGCCAACAGGTTACGCTTCAATGCAAAGAGGCAGCTCTTCAACACAGCCTTCAACGCATAGCTTTCACTCACAGGCTGCAATCTCTCCATTCGCAGCCTCAATCTTCTCCAGCATATATCCTTCAATGGGCCTTCACGCAGACAGCTCCACGCTGGTCTTCATGCGGTCGCAGACACTACTGAGTCTCTTCAACACAGCAACTCTTTCACACAGCAACATATATGAGGCACAATACATCATACATTATTTGGTGGAGAGCACCAGCGATCTCCAATACAACACGCAGCATATACAAACTCGCAGCACAAGATTACAACGCAGCATATTCAACGCTGGTTTTCACGAAGATAAGAGGGCAGTCGCACTCCACGGTGTTCACTCATAAAACTAGGGTTTCCACATATCTTCGCAGGTACATTTTTCAAAAGCATAAAGGAAACAATGGTTCAATACGTGCAACAATGCACAAACAATCTTAGCTCAAACTTATCACTGGAGATATCACAATATAATTCAACGATTGGTATCCTCCAAGATACCATGAAGGAGATGTAGAGATTGATAGGTCACGAACACAAAAAGGATTAGGACTCACACGAATTAGGGTTTTTCTTTCCACCACGCTATTTCAACGTTCAATCTTCTCACTATATGGCAGCCTTTAACATATATCACAACATCAAGATACAAATAAACAGTAAGAGGCATATAGGAAAGAGTGTAAATGAGAGGTCGCGGCAATATGCTCTCAGCTTCAGATGGAGGAGTCACACAGCTTCAGATGGAGGAGTATACTAAGTCAACAGCTTAAAAACTCCAGCAAATTGCAATGATTTCTCTTTAGGGCAAAAGAGGATGAAAAGACAAGTCATAAAAACTTATGGAAAAGAACCCAAAATAAATTTCTGGTAAAACTGAGCTCCCAGCAACTTGGTGATGGCGCACTGATATTCTTTACGGTCACAGAAAAATAGGTTTTCTGTATTCCTTCACAAAAAAATGTAATAGTGCAGCAAGGAGCAGATTATCACATCAAGCAGTGGATGGATTGGATGGGGCTGAGCGGAGCATTAGAACAGCCAGCGCATGCACCAATGCATGCAATCTGCAGATTGAGGAAAGAGAATGGGCAGATGAATGAGCAGACTGGCAACAGGCAGGAGTTATGGCAGCGTTTGCTCTGATACCACTTGTTGGTAATAACTCCCGATTCAATTCTATTCATGGCTAAAACATTAATTTATACATTACAATGAGGCGGTTGAAAACCAGCCTTTTCACCTTTCTATACAACTATTCAAATTCCTATTTATTTATTTATTTACAATAATCCTGACGGATTATATTCTAACACTTACTCACTAATGGAGTTTAGGAAAAATTTCGCCAAATCTTCGAAACATAAAATCAATCCATATAAAGTAAATCCAAGCATAGAAGTAAATCAATCAGGCTCAAACAAGAGTAATCAAAAGTTATTAAGGATCAAAGAGGCTAGAAGATTCACTCGACAGAAAACGTCATAATTACCAAGTCCTTATCGTATAAATGTCAAGCCAAAGAACAAGGCAACGCAATTCAACAAAATCAAGGATGAATATATGAAATCAACTACCAATCAATCAAGATAAAACTAAAAGCAAACAAAAAAGATTCATATTTACAAAAAATCTACAAGAGGGGACCCTTTTATTTTACAAAAAATTAAGGGGAATTGTTGGGGTGCCAACAAGACATCATCTATTAACAATTCCAAAATTCAGTTTAGCCTCCATTGCACATAAACGTAATAAAATAAATAAATAATTGTATGAACAATTACTTATCTTTAATTACAACTGGTTGTAGCAGGAAAAGTTTACTCCCGGTCGTAGACACGGTCATGCCTTCCTCGCTTGAACATGTCACCCCCAAGGTGAGACCACACATTCAGGGGTAGAAGCTCACTTAGTCTAGAAACTCTCGAAACTACCTCTTTTAAGAACCACAATGCTTCCCACTACTACTTTCGTGTTCGTCTCCACTACCTATGGGATATGACCTAGCTCACCATTCCCATTTCCTCGCTTCCTATGTGAGAACCTGGACTAGTAAAGTGATATAACAAAAGTAAAGGGGAAAAAACTAGACTAAATCTAAGTCTCACTACACTCCCAATACTATCAACATTCCCAACATGATGAGAAAACACAAGTCAAGTGATCCAAAGTCAAGATTGGTTTCAACAAGGAGAGGGACTATGAATTTATAGCACAAGGAGGCCAACTCTAACCCAAGGGGATCAAAATAAATTAGATAGAGGTAAGGTTAAGCTTCATCATGGAGGCTTAAGTGGAATAAGTGGAGTGGTGGCATACTTAGGAGATTCCCTTTCCTGGATTAGCACCATGAGGAGGAGTTACCAAAAACCAAGTAGTGGAGTGATGAAGAGCACAAGAAACCACACTAATGCATAAGGGGGGTTACAACACATGAAGGAGGGCGCATTAGAAGAGAGTGAGTTTATGCAACCAAGTCCCAGAAATAACATAAAAGAGTAGAAATAAACAACAAGAGAGTAATCCACGCCTTAACAATGAATAACATAAATAAATATCAATCCTTTTCGAGGGCGGAACCTCCTTATACAATGCACTGAGTATACAAGACAAGATAAGATACTATGATGACTAAGATGAGAATAAATCCTTCCCATATATAGGAGATAAAGTTGTACAATAACAACTAATTGACCCAAGCCGACATAAATAATATGTAATGCACCATAATATAGGGAGTAATGTGCCACACTTTATGGTGTAATGTGCCATCATTAAGGGTTTAACATGCCCCTCCCCTTCAAAAAGTGTTGTCCTCAACGCTGAAGTAGTTTTGGATGTTGTTGTGTAAAGGAATCATCTTCCCATGTTGAATATTCCATGGGTAAGTTCTTCCATTTAATGAGATACTCTGGAATTGATCGATTTCGAAGTTGTCTAGTTCATATTTCAGTAATTTCTTTAGGCTCCAAGATGATTTTTCCTTCCTCGTCAAGTTCTGGTAATATCGTTTGAACTGGTAGCTTGTCACCGATTACCTTCTTTAAACATGAAACATGGAAAAATGGATGGACTCGTGAAGATGCAAGTAGTTCCAATTTGTAGGCCATACTACCAGTCTTTTGTAACACCTTGTAGGACCATAGTATTTAGGTGATAATTTATTATCCTTCTTGGTGTTCTTAAGGGACATATATTTGTATGGTTGTAGTCTTAAAAACACCCAATCCCCCACATTAAAGCTTTGCTTGCTACGGTGATGATCTGCTTGTTGTTTCATTCGATTTCGTACTAGATTTAGGTTGTCCTTTAAGAGTTGAAGAACATGTTGTTGATGCTTCATGTGGTATTCCACTGCTTGAACCTTAGAGGAGTCTCTTAGTGAATATGTGATGGATGGTGGATGATAGACATAAAGTGTCGTAAATGGGGTCATTTTTTATGATGTATGGAAGGAAGTGTTATACCACCATTCTGCCAAGGGTAACCACTTGACCCATTGTGTTTGTTTATTAGCTGCAAAACATCAAATATACCCTTCCAAACATTTGTTTACTATCTCTGTTTGTCCATCAGATTGAGGGTAATAAGATGAGCTATGAGCCAATTGAGTACCCAAACAAGAAAATAATTCAGTCCAAAAATTTCCAGTGAAAATGGGATCCATGTCACTTACTATAATATCTGGAGAACCATGTAGTTTTTGTTCTGTCTCCATAAAATAATTGGTGACCATGATTTCTTTGAAGGCGTGAGATAGTGCACATAAGTGTGCATATTTAGTTAGTCTATCAACAACCGCCATGATGAAACTCTTTCCTTCAGACTTTGGTAAAACTGTGATAAAATCCATCAAAGACCTCTGTCCACGTTTGGCCTGGAATGGAAAGTGGTTGTAGGAGACCAGGGGTCTTAATTGTTTCCACTTTGTTTTTTTGGCAAACCAAACATTCTGTCATAAATTTTTGAACATCAGTTTTAAGACCATCCCAAAAAATCTTTCTTTACCCCGTGGTAGGTTTTTAAGAAACCTGAGTGCCCTCCTATCGATGAGGGGTGGAATTCAAAAAGTACAGTTTGCTTAAGTTAGAAACTCTTACCAAGATATAAGCGATCCTTCTACCATAGCAAGTCATCTTTCCACCTAAATGTATTAGAGGTACTAGGATCTTGCTGCAGCTTTTGAATAAATGTCCAATTTTTTTCGTCATTTTTCTTTTTTCCATTGCTTCGGCTATCCAATATGGTTGGAAAATTGGAATAACATAGAGTAATGCTTCAACATCCTCATATTTCATAGAGAGTGCATCTGCAAAAACATTTTTCCTCCTCTTTTTGTAGATGATTTCAAAGCCATATCCCAACATATTTGTCAACCATTTTTGTTGCTCTTATGAAGATAACCTTTGTTCCAAGAAGTATTCAAGGCTATCATGATTAGTTTTAACCTTGAAATGTCTCCCTATAAGGTAGGGGCGCCATTTCTTCAAGGCATGTAGTATTGCCAACATTTTCATCTCATAAATGGGATTTTTTAAGTTCTTTCCCTTGATTGGATGACTTGTGAAGGAAATAGGGTGTTCTTCTTGCATTAGTACAACTCCAATTCCATTTCCCAAAGCATCACGATCCACAATAAAGGTTTTTGTGAAGTCTAGTGTCGCCAAAACAAGAGCATTACACATGGCCTCTTTGATTTTTTTAAAAGCTTGAGTTGCCTCTAGAGTCCAAGAAAACGCATCTTTCTTTAGTAATGATGTTAGAGGAGCTTCTATTCTTCCATAGTTCTGAACAAACTTGCAGTAGTACCTCGTGAGACCTAAGAATCTTATACCAAATGTTATACAACCAAGTCCCATAAATAGTATAAAAGGAGCATAAATAAACAATAAGAGAGTAATCCACGCTTTAAAAATGAATAACAACGAAAAATAGCAATCCTATCGAGGGGGTAACCTCCTTATAATGTCTGAGTACATAAGACAATATAAGATACTATAATGACTAAAATGAGAATAACTACTTCCTATATATAGGAGATAAAGGTGTATAATAACAACTAATAGACCCACTAATAGACCCAAGCCAACATAAATAATATGGAATGCACCACAATATAGGGAGTAATGTGCCACACTATATGGTCTAATGTGCCATATTTAAGGGTTTAGTTTCAACAAGGAGAGGGAGTATGAATTTATAGCATAAGGTGTTAACACCAAAAAATGTTCACCTAGCTCTCTATGGTCTAAACCATAGTCATACATCATATTCCCACCATTATTTCTTCCATTTTGACCTTCACAACCAAATTTCCACTAAATATGTTCCAAAACATTATTATTCCTTCCCCATAAATGAAGGGAAGTTGAGCATTTATTGCGATTTATCCCCACTCTCTCCAATAAGAACAAAAAAAACCCTAAAAACGAGAATGGGTCAAAATACCATAGATAAATACCATGCACAATAAAATACTATGGGTCAAGAAACCTTGGGCCATCCTATAAATACATTGTGAAGGTCTCCCCAAAACACTTTTAGTCCAACTTTTTTGCCATTTTCTCTTAGTCACACCAATCACATTTTCGCCATTATCTTCATATTTTTCCATATCATCTCCCACGGTGTATGTTGAGCTATCTCCATACCCATTTGGATCTATTCCTCCATTTGAAAACCACTTGCGGAGTAGAATGGAGACCCAAATTGTGGAGCTGCGGGACCATTTCGTCGGACGACTACAGTGGCCCACTTCAAAGAAAGGTATTTTTTGTTCTTGTTTTGCATTAGTTAGTTGAATATATGTGAAAAAATTAAAAATATTGTTATTATGGTCATTTCTTGTTGTTAGTCAAAGTCGAGTAATCCTTTGCACCATTGAACTCTACTGTATGATCTAGGGTAGGTGCTTTTGCATGTAGTAGGGGACAAATCCCCAATACAGTTTTGGCGACCACACTCAGTCGATCCTTTCGGATCTTTGTTTTTGTAGGTGTTTCTACTAGTTTGTCATTTTTAGCTACCTTTAGCCGTCACATATCTGCCCCCTTTGTGGCAAATTTGAACCATCCTTGGCTCAGTTCTTGCCCCTTGGCCCAAGTCGAAATCCTTTAAAAAAAAATCAGTTCCGGTTGAGTCACACTTATTCGACCGAAATTTGTGACCTAGCCACACCTTTTTTCCTATAAGTGCAACCCAAGTCGCGCCTTTTGCCCTGATAAGTGCGACCTGGACCAGAAATCCAGATCATACTTATCCCAGATTTCGGAGCGACCCCAGTGACTACTATGGCTCAGTTTTGTGTGACATGTCACAATTAATCCCGTGTTTTGTGTGACCTGAGTCTTTCAACTATTTTTCTGCCCTGATCACGATTGTTTCCCAGTTCTGTGCAACCTCGATCGCAACTGTTCCGTTGACGGGTGCGAACTGCAATTTTCCAGTCCTTTTCGGTGTTTGAGATCCTTGTTCTAGACCCCCTGTCTATGTTCTACCCCTTCCCAACTTGTTTTTGTCCAAATCTGATCCATTACAGACCCCCTGGTTCATTTTGCGGTCCTATTTTCCTTGTATATGAGACCTTGAGTTGAGCTTAGTAGTTGAGACCCTCTGTGTATTTCCTACACCCTGGTCAGTTCCTTATATGTTGATTTACTTGTGTTTATTTTATGTTGTGCAATAACTAGTTATGATTTTGCATGATGTTTACTATCATTTATGGCTATTTATCTGCATTTTTGTGTCTTGGTCATGAGATTGTTGGGGTTTATACACATAATTTGCACACATCTCACACCTTAACGAAAAAATGCTTGGTTCATGACCCCAAGCTAGCCTAAACAAATAACTTAATACAACCAACATTGTAACTTCATTTTAGGATCAAAATAATATTGTAGATAAGTTAGGACATTGGGGATAAGCATCCAAATAACACCCCTTTATCACTCACATTTTCAGACATAGTTGTTTTCCATTAGGGGACCAAAACCCTCTTGTACTTGTTGACATAGTCACGACCAGTCTGTTAGAGTGTCCCTCGCTTTGCAGGAGGAAGCCATAACGTAGGGGTTCGAGAAGTCAGGGTGGAAAACCACACTCCATTCTGTATCGAAGTCTAACCCTTCATAGTCCTCCTCATCCATGTCAAAGTATATCGGGTGTCGAGGGCCAAAGGGCTAAAGTGCCATAAAACCACTCTAGACATCTCATGAAAGAGGTAGCCTAGTTGCCATTCTATCTAGTGCTCTTTTACCTGGAGGTCCCTCTCTATAGTGGGATTCTCTTAGCTTATTGTCCTTCCATTTCATATTGTTTGACTGGGATTTCATCACCCTCCAAAGGATACGATTTGTGAGGGGCTTCCAACTTGTAGCTAGGAGTTTACTTGCACTCCTACCACATAGGTTAGTGAGTCATTTTTATTTCTAGGTAGTTATGCTTGTTGGATTTCTGACCACTTTATTGTAGACTTTCCTGTTGTAACACGTTGTAGCAGTACGGTTTTAGAGCTTGATTTTTGGCATGTGATCCACCATTTGTACACTCTCCTTCTGAACACTCGGTTGCAGTTGGGTTTTTGATCCTACATTTGACACCCTTATGCCTACATTCATTTTACAACACACCACCATGTCATCATATATCCATCAAGTTACTCACATAGGCTTAGGGGGAAAACCCCTTAGTTCAGTTCCTTGAACCATCACCGCTGGATCCATATTCGACATCATTCACCACCTTCAGAGATACATACTTCCTCTGAGTCTAATTCATATTCCTATCAATCTGGACCTACCTTCTTCACTACCCTATGGCTGGTGAACATCCTGATCCCTTTTAAGGGGGGGCAATTGGTAGCAGGCTTGTGTCTGTTCCACCCATCATTATGGGTGTCCCTTCCACTAGAACGACAGGTCTTGGTCCTAGTGGGCCCCTTGCCACCACACACATTGTTTCTAGTCTGCTACCCACTAGTGGTGGCCCCACTCCAGCAACCATGGTTCCTACCATACCACCATTCATACATGAGGGCAGTGGCCCTTCCACGCCCATTCCAGTTATTGCTACCATACCAGTGACTACTCCTACCGTCGAAATTCAACCTTACCCACCCCAGTTACACATGGGAACTACATTCTCGTGGGCGCCGACACCATTGCCGGCCCTTCCCGATCCACTATCGGTTCTAGTCTACCATTTATGGCTAGTCTCAACCTACCTGACTTGGAACTGTTGACTAATGACCCCATTCGTCATCCACTATGGCCTCTTATTCCTACCAAACTCCCCTAAACATCCCTAAGTTTGAGGGTAAGGCAGGAGAAGACCCCCAAAACCATATTATGTCATTCCACTTATGATGTTCATCTAACAACACAGTGGATGATTCTGTTCGATTGCCATTATTCCACCACACACACAAGTGTTGGAGCCAAATGGTATATCAAACTACCTCATGCCACCTACCTAGACTTTTCCTTGTTAGCCTCGATGTTTCTCCAGTATTTCCAGTTACCCATTTGATATGATGAGGGCATGGAAATTCTATTATCATATAGACAAAACATAACTACCCATATCACGGATCATATCCATGAATGGTAACATCACCGTAGCTTGTGTAAGATCCAGTTAGATGATAAGATATTCCTAGATTGGTTTCTTTAAACCTTACTCGCCCCCATCACCAAGGACATTGCATCTGAGCTCCCACAAACCAAGGAGGAAGCCATCCTAAAGGCACACCAGTTTGATCTCATCTACGCTCAATCAAGTTATCTGTATATCATTATACCCGATGCTTCTCATGCTGGCTCCTCACGTCAAGATGCATCGGGGGCATCCCATGCTGTTGATGAAATCATTGGCTCTATTACTCAACATTCGCACTTTTACACAACCTCTCCTTCGATGCCACCCCATTTCAGTAACACCCCTAGTGTTACTAAACTAGGCTACACCCCTGATTTTCAGACGTAACAGCTCAGTCCAGAGCCACACCTTCTTATGCGCCTCCTGCACTAGCTACTTCGGTTCACGAACCAAATTGTTTGGCACACTCGTGTAATGGAAATACTGTTGAATTTGCAGCCCCACTAGCTGCTCATGCCTGTTACCCACCACCTATGCTGCCTACTCCAACTCTCGCCCCTACTTCCCCTGCTCTTCAAGGGAAGGTCTACGCACAACAAAACCTCCCTAATCAACCTGCCCCCAATAACCAACAAGGTTAGGGAATAAATAAGAGAGGTAGGAATGGAGGAAACAACTAGCCTCAAGGAGGTGGCCAACAAACCAACAGTCTAAACAATAATGCAGCCGAACCCCCTGCAAAAAATCCTCAGCGTCCCGCTAGACCTGGGAAGAACCCATTGTTGCAGACTAATCATTCGTGTGCCATTTGCAACACTTACGACCATTGCACACATCAGTGTCCTCATATAAACCGCGTCTGCCATTTACTCCAAACTAATAACCAACGTGATCCCAATGGTGCTACTTCAACTCAACCAAACCCAACACCACCAGTTCCTCCACCCATGGTCCTCCAAAACCCCGTACCACACCAGGGAATTGTTGCAACCCATCCCTTGGTCCCACAAACTCCTGTAACCTCTTCTATGGGCCAACCCATTGATCATGGTGTCCATCACCTCATGACGTTATCATCCGATGTTAACCTACAGACTCGACGCAACCAGTATGGCTCCACCATAGAAACCGTCAACCCCTCTACGACATATACCTCATCACTCTAGATATATGTTTGGATTTATCGAGACCCCCCACGGACAATACTTCCAAAGTCCCATGGTTCCCTTTGCGTCGCATTGCGAACAATGGCACTGCCAGAGCTGCGCTAAACTACAGTATAGTCGATGACTTAGCTCAGTATCCCTTGACCATGTTTGCTCTGGAAGTTCTCAAAACTTGTCCTTCACAATGTAAAGCATTGTTATCCGCATTAGGTGTTGTCTATACCTATGATTCTAGGTTGATCAACTTCGACCTGGATTAAGGAGAACCCTAGATGCCATCATTCGTTTCCTTCCAAGTCTCGATCACGATTCAGAATTTGGTTATTCATCGATGCATCATTGATGTGGGGGCATCCACCTGTGTTATGTCAACATTTGTTTGGCAGAAACTTGGATCCCCAACCCTCCAACCCTCTTCCACCGATGTTCGTGCCTATGATGGTCGTGCTGCTCAACCCCAAGGAGTCCTCACAAATGTCCCTGTTGAGTTAGTCGGTAAAACAATGTTGATTGACATTGAGGTTGTCAACGCCCAACTTGATTACAACCTCCTCATAGGACGTAGTTATGTGTATGCAATGTGAGTCGTTGCCTCTACTATCTTTCAACTCTTGATGTTCCTCCATGATGGGAAGATCGTGACCATCGACCAAATGACGTACTATGATCCAAAGGGACCGACCAAACTAGAACACATCCTCCCCACTATCGACACTACCATCGATAGTGTGTCCATACCTTCCCCTTCACCAATTTGTCCTTACCACCTCCCCCTTCACCAACTAATATATCAGGTTTGTGCACTATCACATACAACAACATTTTGACCTCCTTGCAACCTCAGTCACAACCTTGACCATAGACCTCGAGGAGTTATTGGGGTTCACTCCCTGTCCACATGATTCCCTTCCTCTTTCCACCTTCCGACATCGCAAGTAATCCTATCATGGCTACTCTCAACCTGCTTGGTTTCACTTTGGGTATGCCCATGTGGTACCTGGATCCACCTACCCCTCCCCCGACTCCCCAAATTGCATTGACTCTTGTCCAACTTATAGAGATGATGTCACACCCACCTCTTGGTACAAAAATGACTACTTCTGTCTCTACTGCTGCTCCCCCTCCTTCCACGAAGACTCGTGGCAAGACATGCAAAGCGATGACAGAACCATGTCATCCTCCTACATGTGCTTTATGCGATGTCCAAGGCCATGCGACATAGAATTGTCCCTATTTTCCTATCCTTCACACCCACAAGAGCATTGTAGTTGAGACTGAAGACACCCTAGTTGTCAATGTACCATCCATACATGCGGTTAAGAACAAATCACTATGAATCAACCACCCATGTGAAATTTGTAGCCTATATGGTCATTATTCACACCATTTATCAAACTTTCTTGAGTACTGGTCACTCCTCACTGACCTTCACAAGCACTCCCGTGAGTCTTAAATCACCGTCCTTGAGGAGATCCACCCTCTGGACTCTTCCTCAGACACCACTAACACCATTTATATGATCTCTACCTCTAGTAGTCCTTCCTCCTTATCGATCATGGAAGATCCCCCTGATCTATCCCGACACCACTTTCGTGACGATAGAGTGATCCCTAAAACTGCCACTAGTTTTACCTCATTTCACTTAGTCCATGGTGTGGAATCAGTTCTTCCCAATGAATGCCAGATTTCGTCACTCTGCCTTGCCTTTGAACTTCTACCTGATATTTCACCATTAGAACACCGCTACTTATGCTTGAACATACCAACGAGGATTGTCATGCTTCTCTCCAAATTATTGAAGTGGCTAAGACTCGGTCTAAGTCCCACTATGAATCCCATTTCCACCCTTGCACCTTCAGAGAAGGGGACCTAGTCCTTGTTTACGACCAAGGCAATGATAAGATTGGGAAAGGGAAGTTCGAATCCATGTGGCATGGCCCTTATGTCATCCATCGATTTCTCAAGAAGGGTTATATATCCTTACTGAATCTTATGGTCGCCTCTTGAAGAATCCTTGCAATGGGCTCTACCTCAAGAGGTTCTATGCCTGAAGTCGTTCACCATGCATACCCCTCTATCATAGTTTTTCTTTCTTATTTTACAGTGACCCCCTCCAACAACCTCTCCATGTCTAGCCACAGTGAGTCCATTGTTACACTATGTTACCTCCTTTTCCCATGAGCGAGTGGATCTAACCCCTCCATCCTTCCCTTGCATCACTAGCACCCCATTGGAGGGTTCGGTCCCATGTCTGCACATGCACACATTATGTCATCAGTATCTATCACACACATGATCTAGCTACCCCTATGCTAGTAAAATATATATGGATGCAACCATAAACACATCATGTATACATATTGTCAGGTCCCTGGACCTGCCCTGGAGGTCGAGGCATCTCTGGGTCTCCCTAGTAATCCATCCTAGCATATGGATAGTCCTATATAAGGATAGGAAGCTGTTGCCACTGTGAAAAATATCCTGGGTGAAGAAATGACCGTCTAGATTGCCTCCCTCCCTACTTTCTTTGGGCCATTTCCCAGAGTCACCTTTATTTGCATTCCACCATGCAAATCAACCCTTGTATGTATTGGCATGTACACGAGCCATCCGCTCCATACATACTGCAAACTTGGCCTTATTTTACCGCTATCCATCGTCCCGCAAGGAGGCCCCACTAGTGTTCCACTATTATTCATACTAACCATGTTCACAACATCACCCCTGTAGGTACATCAAACACTTCCTCCTTGCTTGATTGACCATTACGGATTTTCTGTTAAGCTCTTTTCTAACTCCTAAAATGATGAAAATATTTTTAAGCATGCCTCCATCCTTTCACGCTCGTTAAAGTATTTGAATGGGCATCTAAGTGGCCTCATTTATCTCTGTTTTTGGACTACATAGACTATTAAAATAAAAAGGACCACTCTGGAACCTTCCAGCTAGGAACTTTTCCCTTTGTACCCTTTTATGGTTTGTCAGACATTGGGACCATAACTTATAGAAAAGCTAATTATGGGTTGTATTTAAGCTCTTATCGATCCCTCTCATAAAGAAAATATTGCCAAGCAAACTTGGTTTCGTTCATGCTTGTAAAAATATTTGAATGACCGTCCAATTAGTATAGGTTTAACCTTTTTCGGCCTGATTGGACTACCAATGGAAAATAAGTCTCTCTGCCCCTTTCAGCTGGGAGAGCTCTCCCTTGTACACTTTTATCCTTTTTCGGACTTAGGAGACTATTGTATGAAAAAGAGAACCACTGGAGTCTTCTTCATGTTTTCAGATTCTCTAAACATGAAAACACCATCAAGCATTTACCACCTTGAGATCGACAAAAATCCATGAGATAGTGTCATATTGAGCATACTTCTATCCCTTCTTCGTGCTCCTTAAACTATGAAAAAGTCCCTAAACGGTGTCTTTAGGCACCAACACATTTTGCATATGGTATCACATTATGGCAGCATCCCCCCATTGGGTTGCCTTTGTTCAGAGTACTCTACGATGAGTCTCCCTTGGATCCCCTAGATATCACCAGTCTAGTTACTTCCACAAGTATTTCCCATTGCAGTTATCTCCCTGGTTTTAAATATATGATCATGTTCCCATGAGTCGGTAGCATTTTCTTCCAGGTAATCCCTGTTGTCATACTCTGAACAAAGGAAGTTTGAGGCCCCCGTACTCCCTTTCCCTTGTTGCCCATTTAGTGTCTCAGTCCCCTGATTGTTCCATGTCTCTGGTTATCCCCCTCATGCTTCTATCAAGGAAATATTATTTCCTTGTTAGTTGCAGGTCTCCCTCTGTCGATGTCAACACATCTATTTGGAAGATCGAGTTTGTTTTCATCCCTTAGAAGGGCACTACAACATGGAAGTAGATTTTCAAGGAGTTGTTCCTTGTGATGTGAAAGGAGTTCATTTGGAACTATCTCTAATAGCTTCTCCTGGCTTCTGTGCAAATAATGGGCAATTATCTCCTCCTCACGTTTCATACATTCTCCAGCCTTCAACATATAATCCATATATAAGGAATGCTCCTCTAAACTCCATGAAGCAACTCTTTCAACATAGTAATATTTAGTATATTCCAACATGGGCACTTCAATTTCATTCTTATAGACATCCATGTTATATTTTTCATTTTCCAAAAAAATACCCAAACTGTCTTTCAATAAAGTGCGATCGATTTGGTCTTCTTGGAAGTCTTCACGAATAAGACTAATCACTGCATCCCTAACACAGCTCTGCATTTCAATGAAGACATACTTACGAAAAATTCCTATCCGCGGTTTCAAACATTGAGCCCTTTATTTCCTTATAACTTATTAGAATCCGATCTTGAAAAAAAATGGACAACCTATATGAGCATCGGTGCAACATCCGATACATACTTACAAAAATACCTATCCGCGATTTCAAACATGGAGCCCTTTATTTCCTTATAACTTATTAGAAGCTGATCTTGAAAGAAAACGGACAACCTATATGAGCATCGACGCAACATCCGATGAATTTCCCAACGTCAAACAAATTCTCTCACCATGGCCTCACCATTCTTTTCCCTTAAAGCTGGAAAAACCTTTGAAGTGATGTAAATTTTAAGTGATTGCTTGCATCTTTTGTATATTTTCATCAACTGGTTCTCTCCTTGTCTCCAACTAATACGGGAAGCAAAATAACACTCAACATCATAAATAGTTATGGCCTCGGTGGCCTCTGCGGAAGAGTTGAAAATTTCAAGATTTCCCTCCTCGAGAGTGTTTATTAACTTTATGATGTACTCATTTGTAATATTCCACATTTTCTCGAGATCTAATTTTTGCATATTACGACTGCTACTCATTTTCGTCAAAGGTATATATGTAAAACTAGCTGTGTTTTCGATCTCTCACCAAAATAGTAAAATCTATATAAAAACCAATATGGAGATTGTTGCAATGCTTACCAAAAGTATTCCAATTAATATGGATATTGCTTCAATGCTTCTGGATTTTCACTTTGTTCAAGTTTCTGAAATTAACCTTTTTGGTTGACACTCCATTTATGTTCAGGAACCATGAAACAAGTTGTTCATGGTAGGAAAAGATTCTTGCTGAGTATAAATAAATTTTGGTGAAATAGTCTTATGGAAGGAGGAAAAAATTAAGAATAATGGTCTACATGGTTCAAATAATGAAGGAAGAAATTATAGAATAAAGAAAATATAAAATATATAAATAAGAATTTGTGAAATGTTTACACGTCAAGATATTGGGTTCTTAATACATTTGGGTTTAAGATGGATCTATGTTGTTTTAAAGTTTTTTTTATGAGATCACCTGATTTATTTAATTACTTTTTATTTTTAATAAGTTATGAGACCACATGGAAATGTTAAGTTAGGTAACTTGACAAACTTGGCAACATCTCCCGCATACTTGGTTGTAAGCACATCTCGACTCTCGGTGAAATAAATCAATAACTTGGTAAAAAAATAATAATTATTTAGTAAACCTAAATAAGAGATGTTGAGTTATAAATTAACTCAATAAAGATATAAAATGTAAACAATTTCAACCAAGACCTTAATAATTCAAATTTTAATTCATTTAGTTCAACCCAATTTCCATTATTAAATTGAAACTTAATCATAGTAGTAATTTCACCCTAACTCCTTTAATAAATCAAACCATAAGTCCTTTATTACCTCAAACTTTATTTCATTTAATAACAACTCTATTTTCTCCATGAATCCAAATTCCTTTAATAGTGACCCTAATCGCATTATTGAGTAAAACCCTAATTCCTTTCTTAGCTTAAGCCATAATTCCTCAACAACATTTTTTTGGTTTTAATCTCCTTAAAAAAAATAAGGTTTTCTGCTGGATTTTTCTTATATATATTTAAGGCCGAGTTCAAGAGTCCAATGAAAGTTATCGATTCTCTGCAGTAGTTGTACTCAGCCCGCTAGTTATCTTAGACATTAATTAAATTGATTCATTATTATAGGCTCGAGTTTTGTGATAGATATTGTTAAAAATTGAAGTTTAACAATGTTAATTTTATCAATAAAGAAAATGGTTAGATAGATCCTGTTAAGGGAGTAATGTCGACAACCGCATTTGGCATATAATAAAAAGAATCGATATTTGTTAACATGAATCTACCAAGATAGTCCATATATGTTGCTACCTCCTAAAAAGAATCACTTGAAGAATTTTTTTTCTTATGATGAGATCGTTTTGATGGTAAATCTTAAATGGTTAAATTTTGATTTTGTCTTGTTAATGCATTTTATATAATTATTTACTTATGTTGGAAGGTTCTTTACTATATATATATATATATAGTCAAGGAATGGATTTTGTGTTTTATAAATATTGGAGGATTGTATTTTTTTAAAGATGTATATAGTTTATATATCTTTGTTGGGATAATGCACCTATATAAAATGGTGGGGTTGTATCATATCCTAGCTTGGAAGAATTATATATATATACATATACATATACATATTGCGCAAGGGTTAAAGAGTAAGTGAACGTGTTAGATCCTTGTATGAGGGAATTGCATACATTGGTCCAAAGTCAAGGGAAGCAAGTAACGTTTGCTCTTAGGTTATGATTATTGTTAGTATATTAGGTCACATAATGAATTGAATAATAATTTCATTCACACCATTATATAATGGATAGAGTATCTTAATAAAATTTGCTTTATTTATATGAATATGAGGTCATTAAATAATGTATTAGTATAACAAGGTATTGCAATTTGTATAATGAGTGGATTCATGACAATACATTATGTCATTACATTATGACATTACATTACATCATGACATTACATTATGTCATTTTGTTTTAATATATGTTGTTGGGGGGTTTAGGGGGTTAGGGGCGGGGGGGGTTTATTTATTTTTTAATGTAATGTAATGGTGGGGTCAGGGGCTTAGGGGTTTAATTTTTACTTTTTTAATTATATCCAGTCATTCATCTGCAAAAAATATAAATTTTGATGGGGTGTTAGAATCCATGGATGAGTTTGAATAATTTCACATGAAACATTTTAGATGTTTTTTATTAATATGATGTTTGTAATTGAAACTCTAGAGGAATTTTTGATTATTTATATGAATAATTTGTTCTTGTAGGGTCTAATATATTATTTCATTATGAATCATAGCATAATTTGTTTGATTTTAAATGGTTAGAGTGGTGAAATTATTTATGAAATATTTGTTTTGTTTAATATCCAAGTTTCAAAAAAGTTGTAATTTATATCTTGAAGAAAAAAAAT
Organism: Pseudotsuga menziesii; assembly: GCA_001517045.1. Classification (NCBI taxonomy): domain Eukaryota; kingdom Viridiplantae; phylum Streptophyta; class Pinopsida; order Pinales; family Pinaceae; genus Pseudotsuga; species Pseudotsuga menziesii. The sequence goes on along the minus strand of LPNX010520568.1, from coordinate 43,308 downwards.
CTTTTTCCAATTTAGGGGTTGATCTCAAAGTGTTTGTAAACAATAGTATGGCATGTTTAGGCCATGGATCTATTTTTTACCCCGAAAAAAAAAACCGTGTAAACTGGTATCAACACTTTTCTATTTGGAGGGGGAGTGGGGGGGTGGTGTTTTTTATGCAAGAATCATCGTTTTTATGGCTAGAGTTATTGTTCTTAGTATACAGTTCTCGTTTTATAGTTTAAGTGGTTTATGGCCCAGATCTCATCCCCCTAGGAAATTATCAGCTTTATGATGACAGCAAAAAAGTGCATCTTGGCCAATATGTCTTTGAAATATATATGAAAATGTAAGAGTGGTTGTATAGAGCGTTTCCAATACCCATTTCTAAGTAAGGGTTGGACAACAAGCTGCAAACTACGTTTTAACAATATGAGAAGAGAGAGAAATAGGATAACCAATGCAAATAAAATGTATTGTTTTGAACAATGAAGACAAGACATAATGCATGTATTAACACACATAATGGTATAATCATTATCCCTTATGGATATAATGAAATATTGACATAATGTATAGACATTTTGATTCACCAAGCATTGAGTTCATTCCACTACAGAAATGGTCCTGAATGTGGTAGTGTTTATGTAAATGGTCTTGCATCTCTATAATGAATAGAATTAAGAAAAAAAATCTATGAAAGGAAACATAGTATCAACTTTAGCTTATAAAATTGTTATTAATAAACCATACTTGTATTCTTTTTTATAAAATAATAAACCGCATGCTATGTCCACGCTCACTAAAAAAACAAAAAACAATCTAAAAAACTGTCATGTCCCCATCCCAATAAGTCTACTAGTTGATAGTGTTTCACCCACCTACTAGTTCCCTAGGTTGGGAGCTATGGGACCCAAGATCACCTTAGTTTATCATTTACACATTAGTTTGGATCATACAAATAATAAATATGGAGAAATTAAAGTGGCCCGCATTGCTTCATAACGACATTTGGGGGTCCATGGAGGCCTTGGGTGGCTAGATTCTTTCTTACACATGTCATGACTTAACCCCAAATTCGAAATTATGAGTGACAGAATGTTATTGGAAGGTGAAGAGTTGTAAAATGGCATATCATGAGCCCAAGTATTCGAATTCGTGAGGAGGCATAGCTCCCCATAGAAGAGGAAGAACTAGGTGCCATGTTGAGCTAGATTCCCTATGTTTTAGGACAACAATGATGGAAGATTCTATGACAAGTTAGACCTGATTGGATACCTGATTGCAGAACTATGACAATATGAAATGTCAGGGCTAAAATAGCCTCCAAGAGGGCACACTTGGGACTAGGTGGCAGCCATTCGAATTTGGAGGAAGATGAAGGGTTGAGGAGAAGGCCAAGTGGCATGGAGGTTACTAAACATAAAGGATGAGTTGGAGGAAGCCTATGGGAGTGAATTATACCTTGGAGGACCTTAGGATGGTAATAAAAATATTTCATGAGGAATGGAAATATATTTTTATCATTTGTAAATTTTCCTTTGGCATTTTGGAGAGCATTAGCTTGTCCATTGCACGGTGAGTGCTCACTTATCCTGCTAGTGAGCCAATTTCGAGAGAGTGATATTATCATCCAAGTTGGATATGAGAGAGGACACCCTGACCTATAATTTGGAGATTCATGGAGTGTTTTTCTACTTATAGGAGGCTTCTACTGTTCGTGACCCATCTCTCCTCCCATTCTCTCTATTCCCACTTCTATATTTCCATGTTTTTCTATGAAGGCACACTTGTGTGAATGGTGGTTGCACCACATTGAGTTAAGTTGATGCTCAAGAATGGGTGAATGATTCATGGCTTTGTAATATGTCTCCCACCTTATTTTTATGTCAAAATCAAAATAAATACATATGCAAATGTCAACATTTCCAAGCTTTGTTGTGACTAGTTTCCATGTGATGATTTCCCATTTCAATGGAGTTGTATATCTGATGTATATTGCGACTTGGATAAATGTTATATGTTGTTAGTGAGATATTGAAATGTTTTTAATGGTATATATTCATATTTCTTTGTTTTTAACTATTATATGTGCCATTTATGAGTTGAAGTTGGGCTTTTATATTTCATTTCCCTTACGCAAATATCACTGAATTTATGCATTCGAATATGAAACTTTAGTCCTCTACTGAAGAACTATTAACCATACCAAATGATAGTAATTGAAGTCTAATTCTATTCCCTATACTCTGTTTGACAAGTTGGGATGGTTGCATAGGATTTGGAGAGCCATTTCTGCTCACACCCTAGGGGGAATTGCATCATAAATTGCTAGTAATTTTACCTTTTTTCCATCATGCCCAAATCAATTTGCATATGTTTATGACTTATCATAAAGATATAAGAGATTCCATTTAATATTCCTAATACTCCCCACATCAGTCCCTACCAAATTCAATACCCTCTTGCTCCATTCGAATCCCCTAGAGTCAAGACTAGTCAAGACAATTTTTCCAAAATTTTGCCTTTGTAGGGAAAGGTAATCATAGGAACCTTTGTTAGATTTTTATCATTCAAGATAGCATTATCTTAGGATCTTATCTAAGAGAATAACATGCACAGCAATAAACACAAGATACAAGAGACACAAAGAATTTTCCTCGGGGAAACCATAATTGAGAAAACCCCGCAACTTCCTCAGAGATAGAATCAACACCAAAAACAAAAGTAAAACTAGAAAACATAAAGATGATCTCTGACAGCAGTTGTCTCTTTCTCTGATCCCAGCTTCTTCTCTCTCACTCATGCGCCCCAGTGAGTGAGTGTGTGTGTGATAAATAGAGAGTCTCACTCTCTATTTCTATTCTTTCGTTCACTTAACCTTTAAATCTATTATGTAGGCTTGAGTAAACACAACTAGGGTACTAATGACCCAACTTGACAATAACTCACTAGGGACAACTTCTCTAGGAGAGTCTAATAACCCTAGGGCCCCACAACTGCAGGGACTTTAACCCTTGATCAATAGGAGGGTTATCCACAATGAATTTACATGACTTGTTTACATTATTGAATCTCCTGATAGGAACATCGAGGCATGACATGACTCAAATACATTAAAAAAACTTCCCGGAATAAACATCGGGGTACAATACTCTCTCTTAACTAGGAAGGTATTATCTCGACACAATTTATCAGCACAAGTATTCTTCTATGTATCATCTGTATCATCATCAAGTTATCATCATCTTCATCTGGATATGGACCATCACTCGATATGGATCATCACTCGATCTAGATCATCACTACCGGATCATCACTAGATCTGGATCATCACTCGATCTGGATCATCACTGGGTCATCATCACTGGTGCTATCTCTTGATTCTTCTCGTCATAGGAAGTTCTATAGAGCCAGCCCTTTTTCATGCTGGTTGTAGGCCTAGCCTCCAAGTAGGTCTTCATCTTCTTCAACACTTATATCTGACTGAGTAAAAAAGGCTCACCCAACACTTACATCTGACCATGGTCGAAAAATCATTGCAAACCATGTCAGAAGGCTTAGCACTTATATCTGACCATGATAGGAAACTCATCACACATCATGTTAGAAAGGCTCTCAGTCCCAGACTGAAATTCCTGGTAACTGACTAGGTGCCTCCATTCTCCCAAAGAATGGCCTATCAGCACTTAAGCTAAGCTTCAGTCCCAGACTCAAATTCCTGGTAACTGACCAGGTGCCTCCATTCTCCTAGAGAATGGCATCTCAACACTTAAGCTGAGCTTCGGTCCCAGACTGAAATTCCTGGTAACTGAGTAGGTACCTACATTCTCCCAGAGAATGGCATATCAGCACTTAAGCTGAGCTTCAGTCCTAGACTGAAATTCCTGGTAACTAACCAGGTGCCTCCATTCTCCCAAAGAATGGCATCTCAGCACTTAAGCTGAGCTTCAGTCCGAGACTAAAATTCCTGGTAACTGACCAGGTGCCTCCATTCTCCCAGAGAATGACATCTCAGCACTTAAGCTGAGCTTCAGTCCCAGACTGAAATTCCTGGTAACTGATCAGGTGCCTCCATTCATAGAATGGATTTCAGCGCTTATATCTGATCATGTGAGAACACATCTCACAGTCACCTTAGAATGGCTCAACACTCAAAACTGACCATGGAAGGAACCAATCCTCTCACCATGAAAGAATGGCTCAGCCCTTACATATTGACCATGGAAGGAACCAATCCTCTCAACATGTCAGAATGGCTCACGGACTCATCACTTCCCCTTAGAGGGAACCTCGATTTGGATAACACCAAGATTCTCCCTGAAGTATTCAAACTTCACTCTGGCCAATGGCTTAGTCAACACATCAACTATCTATTCGTTCATCACAACATACTGGAGCTTCACTACTCCTATCTACACCATATCCCTGATATAGTGATATTTGATCTTGATATGCTTCGACTTGTCATGGAACACCAGGTTCTCAGAAAACTTCACACAACTCTGGTTGTCGTAATATATACAAGTAGCATCCAACTAGAGATCAAATAAATCAGACAGTAGCTTCCCAGCCATATTGCCTCACAACTAGCCGAACAAGCTGCGACATACTCTACTTCAGCTGTACTCAGTGCCACGCAAGACTGTTTCCTGCTAAACCAAGAGATCATACCTGATCCCATACTGAAGTAGCACCCTGAAGTGCTCTTCCTATCGATGGCACTGCCTGTCCAATCTAAATCAACATAACCTTCCAGGTTAATCTTCTGTTTTGCCTAATACTTGAGCACATAATCAACTATACCCTTTAGGTACCTCAGAATATGCTTTGCAGCAATCAAGTGAACATGTCTCGGATCTGTCAGGAACTAGCTCAAGGTGTTCACAACAAAGAAAATATCTAGTCTCGTATTCGTTAGGTATATCAAGGACCCAATCATATGATGATACGTCGTGGCATAAACCGACTCAGATGAAGCATCACTCAATAGCTACAGGTTCTATGACATAGGTGTGGTCATGGCCTTGTAGTCCATCATCCCGAATCTCTTCAGGATCTCTACTCCATACTTCCCTTGTTCCAGGGGGATTCTGCCACACCTCCATGCCTAGAAAGTAGTGCACCATATCCAAGTCCTTCATCTTGAACTTGACAACAAGTCTCCTTCTTACAACTTTAATGAGTTCCTCTTTTCTGTTAGGAACAAGTCATCAACATATAACATGAGCATGACTGGTCTTCTGCCTTCAACCTTGAAGCAAAGGTTGGAAACCACTTTACTCTTAGTAAAACCTAGAATCATCAGTAAGCTGTCCATCTTGGTGTACCATGTCGAACCTCAGGATGTTCTGTAGTCACTCCCTCTGAAGTGGAGCATCATTCTCCCTCTATCTTTTGTACTCTATGCACTGAAATATTTTGTACCGGAGTGACAAGTAGCTTCCTCTGCTGCTAATATTCTATGTATCCATTTAGGATCACTCAGGATACCAAGATCCTCTATCTTGAACTTTTTCAAAAGTTCTTCTCGCACCCGTCTGTGAGCTTGTCATCCTCTATATACTTTCATCTTCAACCTTGTAGCAAAGGTTAAGATCTTCATCAAGCTCCTCATGTATGTGTTATCCCATGGGTGTCTTCTGAGCTCGTACAAGGTCATCTTTAATTTGCACACATGAGTCTGCCTATCATGTACCTTAACTTCTGGTGGCTACAAATGTCTCTTCGTAGTCTATGACTTCTTTCCGTGAGAAGCCTAGTTCTACGAGTCCTGCTGTATCCCACGATGTTTCCATCTACTACATGATGGAACTACAAACTTCCCTTCATGTATTGATACTGCATCCTAGACATCATTCTTATTGAATTGGTCTTCCCTTTCTTCTTGGTTACTTCTTCATAGCTGGAAGGTTCTGCATCAATGATGTCGCTGCATTCATCATATTATTCTTCATCTTGAATTGTCATCACTTGTTCTTCGGAACAAGTCTCATCCTTCTTTGCTTGTAGGCGATTTTACGCAATCTTTCCTACAAGTCAAATGCATTAGTTGTATGGTTAGAAACATTTTGTAATGTATATTCATAATGAAAAATTCTTTTGCATCAAGATATATGATCATGCAACTATTTTATCCAATAGAACATTCATCCATATCTCACGGAAACTTTCTAGATGCCTTCCATCTCTACCAGGACAACATTGAGATTGTGCACTAATCCAATATGTCAGCAAAGAGGTTTCATTATAGATAAGTAGCAACAGAGAGTTGTATAGCACCATGAGCTACTTACCCATTTCATGCATATTAGTAGTATACTGTCATTAATGCAAACATTCTATCATGCATAATACATCAACTGAATATAAACAAATGCATAACAAAACAATATCATGAAATGACAATTGAATACTTATCTTTATTTGTTTTGTGGGTAGACTCCTTCTTGAGCATTCAGCTTCATCATCTTCTTCATTCATCACTTCTTCTTCTACTACTACAAGTTGTTCTTTGATTTGAGAGACCCTCGTAAAGTATGACTGTATGGTCTCTGCATTTTGGATCTTCACATTCTTCAACTGTTTTCTCAAAGTCATATTCTGATTCATGTTCTTCCCTTCAAATAGCTTGGTCAAGGAATCAAACATCTCTTTCGGTGTCTTTAGGGAATACAATTGTGGTATAAGGTGATCCTCAATTGAATCATCAATGATCTTCTTGGCCTTGACCAAGTTCTTCTTGTGTAAGGCTTTTAGCCTCATCTCCCTCTGGAACTGGAACCTCTCTACTTATGTAGGTGTCCAATTCATTTTCTTCATAGAGATCATATACTTCCATGCTTGGAAGTTTTCAACTTCACCAAGATTATCATCAAGCTGATGTGATAGATCACTTTGAAATGAGAACCTCAAATGAAAATAGCAAAAGATTAGATCTTACCGATTTGAGGTGTTTGTCCTAGTTCCGGAGCTGGCTGATCTAGGGTTTGTCAGAGAAACCATAATTTTCAAAACTTGGAATCTTTTAGATCTGATTGGATAGAAATATAGAACCTTCAATGTGAGCTTTCCAATGTACTCCTTTTCTGAAAACAGTGGAGGGAAGCTCCCGGAACAACAAGCCCTAGTTTTCCAATTTCTTCTACAGAAATGCTTAATACTATTTATGAGGTATCTCCACAATTACTACTCCTCTGTGTCTGAAACTTCACACTAAGCTAGCCTCACATGTCCCTGTTCTAACACCATAGGTTTCATCAGAATTGGTTTTACCAATTGGGACTTATGAGCGCTTTCCCAAGGTGACCTGTTTCAGGACTGTTCAACATAGTGAAGTTGTATGGACTAACATGTGTCACTGTTTCATATTCGAGGTCTAAAAATTCTAACATAGAAAGTATATTCTGTTCCCTTTCTGGAACATCTTGATAAATTTCGTTTGGACCTTTGTAGCTCGAGATATAGCAATTCTCCCCAGGTCTTCTGTTTAGGGATGAATCCTGGGAGAGACTGGAACCCTAACTTGGAGGAATCATTTGTCCTAGAATATAGCGAATCTGAGGCTGAAACTTGGACACAATGTACATCAGGATTTTATCTTCGACCTTTGAAACTTTTGGCCCCTGAGACTTCTGAAATCCTGAGATATGGTGAATTTACCAAAACTTATCATTTTTAGTATTTAGGATTTTTTCCAGCCCGAGGTCAAACTAGGGTTTGAATTTCCCGGAGTTACACCCAACCAAAAATCTCGACCTAGGTCTCTAAAATTCGATTTTGATGAGGAGAGAAATCCTATGTCAGGCTCACTAAAAAATTACTCTTCTGTAAAAAGCCCTAATTTCCCGCACCAAAAACTGAAAATGCCTGGAATCAAATTCTTCTTCGATGGAAAGATGCACCTTTCAATGGAGAGTCAACCTAGCCTTCTTTTGATGATGGATTGTGGAGAGAGACCCAAAAAGTAAGAAGCCCTAGCTTCTACAGCTGCATAATGTCTTCTTCTCAAGTTAGCTCTGATACCATGTTATATTTTTATCATTCAAGCTAGCATTATCTTAGGATCTTATCTGAGAGAATAACATGCACAACAATAAACACAAGAGACAAGAGACACAAAGAATTTTCCTCGAGGAAACCATAAAGGAGAAAAACCCACAACTTCCTCAGAGATAGAATCAACACCAAAAACAAAAGTAAAACTAGAAAACATAAATATGATCTCTGACAACAGTTGTCTCTTACTCTGATCCCAGCTTCTTCTCTCTCACTCATGCGCCCCAGTGAGTGAGTGTGTGTGTGATAAATAGAGAGGCTCACTCTCTATTTATATTCTTTCGTTCACTTAACCTTTAAGTTTGTTATGTAGGCTCGAGTAACCACAATCGGGGTACTAATGACCCGACTTGACAATAACTCACTAGGGTTGACTTCTCTAGGAGAGTCTAATAACCCTAGGGCCCCACAACTGCGGGGACTTTAACCCTTGATAAATAGGAGGGTTACCCACAATGAATTTACATGACTTGTTTGCATTATTGAATCTCCCGATAGGAACATCGGGGCATGACATGACTCAAATACATTACAAACACTTCCCGAAATAAACATCGGGGTACAATACAGAAGATATACAAGTGAATACATTCTGAAGTTACAATTACATCAACAACCTTGGTATCCCAATCCCCCTTCTTCTTTATTGGTGGGGATAACATCTATAAATAAGACGGGGGATTGGGATACCAAGTGTACAGAAAGTACACGCACATAGATAGATATCTTCATGCAAATTCTCACCATCACCCGACCCAGAAGTTTGGAATCATTAGAATGCTTGCTATGAGAGCAAAAAGAATCTCAGATGCAGATCACCTCAAGAATGAATTGAACCACCTTGGAATGGTCTTCAAGAACAATGGTTACCATAGCAAACAAATCAATGAAGCAATCAATAAATACAATCATTGCAAAAAATATTTCAAGGTTCCCATGATTACCTTTCCCTATATTAAAGGAACCACTGACAGTCTCGCTAATATGTTGAAGAAAAGAGGCATCACTGTTGCATTTTCTCCCCATAACTCTATCAAATTTTTTTTGGACTGTGCTAAAGACTCAGTGGACCAAATACAACAAAAATGGGTGTATGAAGTTCCTTGTTCATGTGGGAAAGTTTATATTGGAGAAACAAGGCGATCTTTGAAAACCCGACTTAAGGAACATTTTGGTGATATTGCCCATGGACGAACAAACAAATATGAGTTAGTGGAGAATTTGCACAATACTTCTCATTAGAATTGAAAAAAATTCTCTTATTTCCAGGGAAGACAACTATAACAAGAGGAGGATAAGAGAGGCTGTAGAAATAGAAAAAAAGGAATAGTCATTTAAATAAAGATGATGGTTTAAAGTTAAGTAATACATGGAAACATTTGATCAATAAAATAGGAAGGAATTGGAAAAGATAAGTTAGGTTCAATTGCTTCATCTTCCCTAACCATCTATTTATGGTTAATAAGGTCCCTTTATCCTTCAAAGCTTTCTCATGTTCTCAGTATCCGCCCTGATGATGGAGTCAATTATGTTGTCGTCCAAAACATCGGTTTCAAAAAATAGAACACGGGGTTCCCTCTTCACAAATTGTTTCCCTATGATAATGTCTTTGATTTCCATCAAGAAACATTGTTAACGATGGCTCCCTATATTATCAAATGCACTACATAAATGAGTGAGGTATTTGATAACTTGTTTACCAATGAGCTTCGCATAAATAGATGTACTGTATACAAAATGTTCATACAATTTGAACCACACTAATTAAGTCAATTTTTTTGTTAAACTATGCATATTAACGGTGCACTTAATACATATGGATGCATTGTTAACGACGCTTTTGTGCATCTCAAAGCACAATTATTATTTTTATCCCACACTCAATGTTGTGAACGATGGTTATCTATCATAAAATGCACTACACAATCATGTGTGTATGACATTCTTCTACATTTTAATGGTGCATTTATAATATTAGCGAGCATCATTAATGACACTTCCATATATTATAAGTTGTAGAAATGACATCTTTGATGCTATGAAGAAGCACAAGACAAAGATCTAGCTGCAAGACATTGTCACAAGCATGTATAAGGAAAATAGAGAGAAGAGTAATGAGACTTAATACAAGAGAAGTTAAGTATAGTAATTGACTATTGATAAAATGAATTGATGATTCATTAATGATGAATATTACATTGTCCATACATCCTTATAAAGGAAAATATAGTTGTTAAAAGAAAACTCATGCTAGCTCATAAATCAGGCTTACTAAATATGATAAACTCCCGTAGGTGACTAAAGCACTTTCCAAATCTGTCAAGGAGATAAAAAAATTGACTACAGCATGAGTGAGTGATGATGAGTGATGGAAAGTATTGCTAATCATGGAATATGGAGAGAAAATCATGGAGGATGAGTTGGTCACAAAAGATGTTAGTTTCTAAGTTTGACAAGCTTTCCCTTATCTATTGAAAAGCAGGATAAAGTTGTCTAAAGGCAGAAAAGACAGGAAGGCACACTTTCCATTCTAGATAGTTAATAAAGTTGGCAGAATCTAACCAGAATCTGTATAAATGCGCTCATGGGTTATATATGGAAAGTATTGACCAAGTGGTGCTAGTGGATGCCAACTATCTAGGCTAGTACATAGGAAATTAAATATAAATGATTAATTATTTTTATCCTAAGTATTGAGTAGGTTTATAATATTCTAACACCCCACTTTAAGTCTGACTTTATGATTGAGTATCTGAAATAATCACCCTTTACAATTATTTATGTCTGGAAAAGTGAGGAAAGAGGAAAAACCACATGGGGAAATCCTCCCTCAAGAAAGGACAAAGGAACAAAATGAACAACATGTATTCATTATGTATTTTTCTTCACTTGAATGAGTTGACTGAACTGCTTTTTGAAGAACTTGATTAAGACATTGTAAATTCCATGACCATACGCTAGAGTGTAGCATCTACAAGAAAAAGAGGAGAGACTCCTTGTAGCTCATCATCTGATGAAAGAAGAGCATTATTTGAATGATTCTTTATTCTAACATACTCTGACCTGCAAACACAATCTAAAAAGGAAAATAGATCTACACATACTCCTTTCGAAAGAGTAAAAAATTCAACACAATCAGTTCCTTGTAGAGATGCAAAATGGTGAAATGGGGCATGTATCTTCTTTTCAAACTACTGTACCAACTTCCCAATTATGAAATGAGGCTGAAATGACTCTGAAATATCAGAAATATTATCATATGGATCAGAAAATACCAAAGCTTTAGTGTTTCCATGAGGATATGGAGCTAGAGTAGGAAAAGGTTGAGCAATTGGGGAAAATTGATGAATGTGTAAATCTGAATGATGAATGGAATTGAGATATGAACCATAGATGTTTAGATCATATCAAAACACATGTAACATAAGTCTAAGTATGACTAATTTCATGGATAACCAACCAATGAAAAATATACAAGACTTGAAACTGTTAGATATAAGTAATAATGCATAGGATACCAATAAGGAATCAACTACTGAAATTGGGGTTTATATAGCCTTAGGAGTATTCAGAGGATGGGTAAATGGTATGGATGATGTCATAACATGCATATTAGCCTGAAAAATTGCTTCTAAATTAGATTCATAATCATTTGAATGGAGTGAGGAAGAGCTGGTTAAAGACAAGTCAGGATCTAGTGAAAATACACAATCATTGGGAGATGGATCTAGTGGACTGATAGGTGATTTATATAAGAAATACAATGATATTTATATTTCTAATATATCATAAAATGAATATATATCAGATATGTGAGGAAATTATTTAACTCTGGCACTCAAGGCATAGTTGATATTACCTTGGGACTGTGCACTATGACAATGTTTTGAGAATTCAACATGCTTCTCTAGTTCATATGGTACATCAATGTTATGCTTCTCAAGCAACTGATACATGTTTTCCATATTACTCTTGAAACATTTTTTCTTATTATGAAAACACTTGCTACAATAAGAACAATGTTTGAATGATTGAAACATTGATCTATAAGTAATGAGTGCAATTGAAAGGTAGAATTTTGCAGTGGAATAGTAAGAACAATGTACACTGAACAAGACAGATTTCAGATAAAACTGATAAGAATTGATCAGTAAATGACATTAATCTTCGTTAATTCTAGCAGTATACAACAGTGCTACAATAAGGATAATTTGAATCATGTGGATAAGATTCGAATCTACCAACTCAATCTTGACTGATTGGCTAACTAGAAGTGTCTAAATCACTATCGGAGCTCACTGATCTAACTCCACGTGTCTAATTCAGTCTATCAATTAGTTAAACCAGTTAAACTGATGAGGTAGGTGATAAATCGTGCTTACTCCCATGCATCCATGCAAGACTGGCGGTTAACTTAGCATAACTACCTACCTACCACAACCAACTGGTGGAGGCTGCTGGTGGCATTTGGAGTGGATCCTAAAATGTAGGGAATGGCACCGGTGGCACCAAATGGAACACTGGTGGCACTAATGGAACCAATATCATGGTGGCACGAAACTATAGAAAATGACTCCTAAGTTAGACAATATAATCTAATAGACTATATATGGACAAGGGAGGATTATAGAATCCTAACACCCCCCATTAATCCTAACTTGGACAGCTTTGGGACCTAGAAACTAGGCCAAAATTTAGCCAATATAATCTAAAATAATAATAAAAATGCTTAATAAACCAAGGGAAATGGGGAAAACCTCATGGGAATGCCCCCCCCCCTTTCCCCCCCTAAAAAATAAGCAGGAACATGAACAATGAATCAAGCATTTACACCTAAAAGAGATCTGAGAAAGACAAATCCCTTTTATCTGAAGGACTTGGTGAATATGTTTGTAATTTGATCCTTTATAGGACAATAATGCAGTGTGATTGTTTTTTCATGCACTAGTTCCCGAATATAATGCATGTGAACCTCAATGTGCTTCATCCTCTGCTTCTGAACTGGATCATTGGATATATTTATGGTACTCTGGTTGTCAAAATAGATGTCCACTGAAGGTGAAGTGTGAATCTCAAACTCTGTCAAGATGCCACATAGCCAAACTGCCTGAATAACAACATTTACATCCCACCTATACTCTGCTTTTGCTGAAGAGAGTGCAAGTGTTGCTTGCTTCTTACTGGAGCAACAAATCGGCCCAAATCCTAATATAAAAACAAATCCTGAAGTGGATTTTCTATCATTCCCATCTCCATCCCAGTTTGAATATGTGAAGCCTATGAGATCAAGTTGTGCACCAACTGCATAATGGATCCCATAATCTCTAGTACCCTGAACATTGTGCAAGATACGCTTTGACGCCTTCCAATTCAGCTCATGTGGGTCTTGCATGTACGTGGCAGCATCACTCACAACATAGGATATGTCTGGTCTCAAATGTGTGAGATATAGAAGGTTCCCAATGAGTTGTCTGTAAATAGTGTTGTCTACCAATGGTGTAGAGCCACCTTCCTCTAGCCTGATGCTAGATAGGAAAGGAAAAGGGGTTTCCTTGCATTCTTCCATGTGGAATCTTCTAAGCATGTCTAATGAGTATCTGGACTATGATGTCATGATTCTTGAAGTATTTTAACTTACTTCGAGACCAATGAACTGTCTTAATAGTCCTATATTAGTTATAGCGAATGCTTTGTTCAGAGCTGACTTGATGCTTCTCAATCCATCATTAAAGTTGCTAGTAATGAGCAAGTCATCCACATACAACACAATCAATAACACGGATCCCTATTTCTTTTGTATGTAAACATTGCAATCTGATTTTGCATCTTTCCAATTTTCGTGACATGAGGAATGCATCCATTTTGAAATACCATGCCCATGGGGCTTGTTTGAGTCCATAGAGTGATTTCCTCAGTTTGCAAACTAAGGAAGGATCCTCAATGTACCCCTCAAGTTGTTTCATGTAAATCTCTTCCTTCAAGTCACCATGGAGGAAGGAACTTTCCACATTCATGTGATGTACCTCCCATCTCTTAGAAGCTACGATTGCCAAGACAAGTATGATGGAGTCCATTCTTGATACATGAGCGAATGTCTCATTATTACCCAAACCTTGAACCTATGAGTGTCCTTTGGCTACCAACCGAGCCTTGTACTTGGTTTTGGTTCCATCATAGGCCTTCTTGGTCTTGAATACCCATTTGCACTGAACTAGTTTCCTCCCTCAAGGTAAGGAGACAAGTTCCCAAGTTATGTTGTCTTGTAGCGAATCAAATTCCTCATCCATAGTTGCTTGCCACCTTGGATCATGGCAAGCTTCTCTGGATGTTTCAGGATCCGATCCGAACATCATGAAACACCTCTCAGGGAGAAGTGGATATGTGTGGGACAGTGCAACATACTCTTTCTAATACTGGGACCTCATTCTTCTTTTATCATCTGGATCCCTAGCAACATCCCCAACAACTTTAATGAGCTACTGAGCCCATTTAGGCTGCTGAGATGAAGTGGATTCTCAATCTAGATCTAGATCCTTAATATCAAAATCATGTTGGTATTCCTATTCTTTTGAATATGAATATGAAATGTTAGACAATAAATCTGTATCTACAAATAGAAGTAGAGGAGTTTTGATACATTTATTTGCTTTGAATAGAAGTTGTGGTTGTACTAGATCTGAGTATGGCATGAAATGTGAGAATGCATATGCCTTGGACCCATGGTCTGCAATACCTTTCACTATAATCTTCCTAGTTGAGATATCTGTGATATCTACTGAGTCAGGGCCAAATACCACTTGCTTTGGTGAGCCAATGTGAGTCATCTGATATATTGACAACACATTTGTTTCAAGGGAGGGCACATAGAGTACATTTCTGAACTCTCCATGTTGGATTTTAATAAAAAATCTTCCTGCAACTAGGATCTGAGAGTCATCACCCATATGAATAGTAGGTCCTCATGTGAGACTGAGATTGGAGAAGGATTGCTTGGAGGAAACCATGTGGTTGGATGCTCCAAAATCTATCAAGTAATATTTCAACCGAGAGAGGCTTGCCTTCAAGGCATGGCACCTCTCATGATCTTCTATCAGTTTTCTAGAATCATACTTATTTATTCTTTGTGGAAGAGATATATTGTTCTGTTTAAGGAGTGACGACAGTTGGTCGATTTGCTTCTTCATGCATTGGATTTCAGGATGAAAGCCTCTCATATAGTATGGGCATCTAGTCTTTTCAAACTTCTTCTTCTTCTAGGAACTCGAGGCTCAATTGGAATATTTCTGATTCTCTTTTGGCTTCAAATCAGAGGGTTTGGGCTCCTTCCCCTTGCACTTCCCTCTAGATTGTGCATTGTTTGAGTCTGACATCAGAAGAGCTTGATTCTTGGAGGTTTGAATCACTCCCACTTGAACCAATTTATCCTGCTCTTATATTAAGGACTCGGCAAAGCCATCTAGAGAAGGCATACTCTAATTTCGGATGGAATCTCTTCCAGAATTGAAGGTGGAGAAAAAGACAAAGTACTCTGAGCCAATATTTCTCAATACTGATAGAACCAGTTGCTCATATTTCCTCTCTATTCCACATTGTTTACATTACAGTGCTAATGACTTGAATTTTGTGAAAAATAGTTGGATAGTTTTGAAACTGTTGGGTTGCAAAGCAATGAGATCATTCTCCAATATGTGCCCTTGAAGCTCATCTTGTTTTCCAAATAATGATTCAAGCTTCTCCAATCCTCCTTCAGAGTCTTCAATCCCTCAAGGTGAAAGAGAAGATCCCGGGAGATATGAGTGCATAAGAAGCCAAAGGCTTCATCCAACCGATTCAAGAACTTATTTTTCTCAGTCGGGTGACAAGGCACTATCTCTCTTCCCATTGTCATCCTAAATAGGCCAAGATTTCGCAAGGAGACCTGCATATCTGCCCTCCAATCAACATAGTTCAAGGGTGTAAGGATTCGGGGTACAAGAGTTGAAGAATCCATCAATCTTCCCACTGATCAATCAATTTATCCACAAGCTACGTAGGTAACTGCAAGTAACACTACAAAAAAAAATCAATTCGCAATCATGTCAGTTTCAAGCCTTCCACCCTGACATGTACACTTTCTTAGGGTCCGTCACACCTACAGAGACTTCTATGGACGAATCCATAGTTAGCAAGGAAAATATTACAGGATTTATGTGGAAACCCAGCTGCTTCTGGTGTACAATGGAGATCGGATAGACTTGCTGCTAGCCTGAACAAGGCTCTGATACCATGTTCGAATTATTGAACCATTGATATACAGGCAATGAGTGCAATTGAAAGGTAGAATTTTGCAGTGGAATAGTAAGAACAATGCACACTGAAAAAGACAAATTTCAGATAAAACTGATATGAATTGATTAGTAAATTACAACATTAATCTTCATTAATTCCAACAGTATACAACACTATTACAATAAGGAGAATTTGAATCATGTGGAAAAGATTCGAATCTACCAACTCAATTCTAACTGACAGACATCTAACTGAATGTAACTGGAGGTTAACTTAGCATAACTACCTACCTACCACCACCAACTAATGGAGGTCGCTGGTGGCACTCAAAGTGGCTCCCAAAATGTAGGGAATAACATCGGTGGCACCAAATGGCACAGTGTCACCAATATCATGGTGGCACCAAACTCTAGCAAATGACTCCTAAGTTAGACAAAATGATCTAATAGACTACATATGGACAAGGGAGGATTATATAATCCTAACAAACACTTGGATGTGCTCCCTTTATTCTTGAATTTCTTCATTGAAGCTTAATCAGTAAGATTCGATATTTCATCTTCATTATATGACTTTGGCTTCTTCTCTTTCACTATTTGATTCTCTTTTGACTTTGATTTTTACTTCGTTGAACTATGCGAGCATGATCCTTTCCTTTGGAGATTCTAAGATCACCCATCTAGATCAATATATCTTTCTCCTTTGTTAGTGAATCAAAGAATGTACTCAAAGAAGGCATTTTCCAATTAGAAATAACAAGCCTAGTAGCATGAAAAGCAGACACAAAAAATGAGTATTCAGGACCCAGTTTTGAAAGGAAGGAAAGAATCAATTGATATTCCTTCTTATCTATCCAACATTTCTTGAGAAATAAAATAAGCGACTTGAATTTGGTAAAGAACCCTTCAATGTATTTGAAACTGCTTGGACTCAATGAGAATAACTCATTCTCCAACTGATGCACTCTTATCTCATCTTGAACTCCAAAGAGAGACTCAAGTTTGGACCATACTTGGTTTGGATTGGTCAAACTATCTAGATGAAAAATAATATCGGGATAAATAGAGAGACAAAGTAATCCATGGGCTTCATCCAAGCTATTATGCCACTTATCTTTCTCAACAGTAGCATTAGGCTCATTCTCTAAAGCCAAAGCAACTCTATAGAGTCCCTTATTGCGCAACATAATGCCAATTTTACCTTTCCATTCATGGTAGTTGAAGGGAGTCAGGATCATAGCTAACATAGGAACCCATGCTAATAAGTTGATGCATTATTGAAGATACTCTCTGTAATGTGCACAAATATAAACTAGGAGAAAATCGTGTAAGCTTAATTCAAGCTCTTATTTAGAGAGGGATAGGACTTTGAATGCAATCTAATGTAGAAAATTGATAGCTCCTCAACTTTGTAGAACTTGAAAATTTGAGAGCTCTGATACAATGTAGAAATAGCAACTCTAATTCTACGAAGAAGCACAATACAAAGATCTAGCTGCAAGGCATTCTCACAAGCATGTACAAGGAAAATAGAGAGAAGAAAAATGAGACTGAATACAAGAGAAGTGAAGAATAGTAATTGACTATTGATCAAATGAACTGATGATTCATTAGTGATGAATATTACATTGTTAATACATCCTTATAAAGGAAAATAGAGTTGCTAGAAGACAACTCATGCTAGCTCATAAATCAAGCTTACTAAATATGATAAACCCCCATAGGTGACTAAAGCACTTTCCAAATTTATCAAGGATATCATGAATTGAAAAAATAATGAGTGAGTGGTGATGAGTGATGGAAAGTATTTATAATCATGGAATCTGAAGAGAAAATCATGGAGGATGAGTTGGTCACAACAAATTCCAGTTTCTAAGTTTGACTAGCTTTCCCTTATCTACTGAAAAGTAGGATAAAGTTGTCTAAAGGTAGAAAAGCCAGGAAGGCGTAGTTTCCATTTTGGGTAGTCAATAAATTTTGTAGAATCTAACTAGAATTAGTATAAATTCTCTCATGGGGTATATATGGAAAGTATTGACCAAGTGGTGCTAGTGGATGCCAACTATCTAGGATAGTACATAGGAAATTAACTGTAAATGATTAATTATTTTTATACTAAGTATTGAGTGGGTTTATAATATTATAACATAAGCCACATGTGAAATCGCCCTGTTGGGGGGGGTGGGGTGGAGGGTTAATATCCTCACTTACTGATGTATTTTTATAACAATAATGCATTGTAGATGGTGCACTTTATTATTGCACCAACTTCTATGCTCCCTATACAATCACATGGTGCACCACATTTCCAATGTTAGCCGAATGACTCAAGCATACCATGCAGAATCAATTTAAAAAAAATGCAAATGAGGATGTGAGAAACACTTTACCTACTATCTTGCCAATCGAGGAGGCATGGTTTCCACATAGACAAAGAAAGAATTTATAGGACTATTTTCCAAAATTTGAAATCCATTGGGGAATTGGAGGGAGGAATGTGACAACTCAACAACACCGATGATAGTCCGATCGAGCAATGAAGTTATGTATTAGTGCTTTTGTGGTCTCAATAAGTGGAATCAAACTATGAATAAACTTATCATTCAATTTGTTTTCTTTACCCTATCTTGGTGCACCAAATAGTATGGCGCATTAGCGCATTTTTAATAGTGAAAAACACCATATAACCATTTAAAAAACCCTAGATCACTGCCCTATTTGGATAGCATCCTTGGTGCAGTTATGACATCCCAATGCACGTAGATGTTTGTGGAAAGATATATATATATATAGATATAGATATAGATATATATATGGAGGAAAAAACAGGATAGATGGAGAGGAGTTTTCTGCGGTAGGCTCTCTAGCCCGCGAGGGATAAATTGATAGCCCTTGACCTCAACAAACTAGTCTAGGGTTCCTGAAGGCATGCCACATTCACATGGTGTACGAATATGAGGGATATATCTTGGATTTCATGGAGGAACCATGGCATACCGAGCCTGTTTTCACCGCCCCATCACTCTTAGCAATTGTCCGCACAGTTGTGACTCTCCCACCTTTGGATCTCCTACCAACTGGATCTTCCTCCGAAACCGTAGCAGTTATGGAGGATAGTGTTAGCATAGAGCTTTTGGACAACCCGCCTAACCAAGATGCAGCCTCCTCACCACCACCGCTAGCATTTTTCCTACTGGACCTAGTTTCTGGAGGTAACCCTTCGTCCTTTTTTCCTTTTGTCATTTTCACAGACTCAAGATTCTCCCTAGCGAAAACGATTTTTGCACATAGTGAAGCGCCCTTTTCCTAGAACCAAACCCTTTGACATCATTAGAATAGGAATATCTCCATGAGCTAGATCTACAAGAGGTGGGGTGTCTTGGAACCTTTCCCTCGCACTCAGAACAGGTTTCCTCCGAGACCCCTCTCAAAGAGGATGATTTTATCACCTCCATATTGCAACCCGAGGATTTTAATGGAACCCCATTGGGGTCAGGGTTAGACCAAAGTAGCAGAGATGGTTCTTTTGATGGTGAGCATGGGGGAGGAAGAAACCCTAGCAGAAAGAGGAAAAACAAATGTTTGGCACCAAATGATGGACACCTGAACCTAATTTGTGGTGTTAACATTTCTATTGGAGAAGCAGGGGAAATGGCATACCTATCCCTAGTTGGAAATACCCATGATAGAAACCCTAATCAAGAGGAAATGGAAATTTGGGTAAGAAGGAACTAGATGGGATTGCTCCACTACAAACCAAAGACCAGTGCTCTCTCCAAAGGGTGGTTTGGTTTCATGTTTAACAACAAACAAGATGCAGATAAACTCCTTAGACAAAATTGGAACTACGGAATGGTGCCCATTACACTCAAGAAGTGGACACCCTTGTTCCATGTGGAGAGCGAAAGGCTGGACACAATTTTGGTATGGGTGAGACTTGCTGGCCTTCCCTGGGATTTTTTGTAATCTAGACTCGTTGTGGGATCTTCGAAATGCATTGGGGTTTTTTCTGGAAGTAGATTTATATTTCATGAAGATGCGACGAAGAACAGTAGCAAGAATCCTTGTCTCACTAAACGTCCGATCAGATATCAAGGAGCACTTAAACCTAAACTGGGGTTCCACAACCCGATAACAAATTCTGGACTAAGAAGGATTGCCGTTTAGATGCCATAGATGCCACGAGATGAGACATCTGGTGAAAAATTGCTCCTTGGATCCTCCACCAGCAGTCTCTCAAAAAAGGGGCCTTCCATAGAGGGAGTGGGCCAGGAAACAAAATATATGTAGAAAAATAGAAGGAGAATGATCTGACTAAGAAACCCTTAAAACCTTTAGAAGAATGTGATGCTCCCACTCCAGAAGTTGGAATGAATCTCCCTCCTCAAGAAGCGTCTCAGCCACTCTTGGGTATGTTACCGATCACTTCTTTAAATGAACATTTAAGTGACTTACATTTAAATGACTCTTCTCCTCCTTTGTTGAATCCTGCATTCATGACTGCCTTTCCTCCCCATAGGAAAAAAATTTTCCACCCTCACTCCCACCTGTGTTGACCCTTCCTTCACTGTTAGTTTCACCCTCTCCACAGACTTTATCTACAGATTCCCTCTCCACCACTTCCCTGATTCGCTTCCATCTCAGAACAAGGAATATCCCGGCTTTGATTGATCCTCCTACAACTCTCATTGTTTTGGGCTCAAACCCTATCCTACCAATAAGGGCAAAGGGACAAGGAATACCTACAAATCTCCACTTTGCACAATAGAAATCCCTTTATGATCAAGCAAATGGTAAAAAAAACTCTTTTCGGGGCACTTAGAGCAATGCAAGAGCCTGAAGGGGTTCCCAAATGAAAATTCTCTCCCTCGACTGTAGGGGTCTGGTAAGTACCCGAAAACAACTTGCCTTAAAGAGGATGCTCTCGGTTAAAAAACCAGATGTCATTCTCCTACAAGAAACGTTAGGTTCGGAGGTTGAGGTCACAAAGTTGTTATCCTTGTTATAGCTGATCTTACCACACATGGTTTATCACATGTTTATGGCCTTTCCTGTCTCTCTGTAGACTCTATGGAGACCCTTTGACCATATTATACTTTGATGTTCCAAGATTATCCCCAAAAAACACCTGTATGCACGTGAGTATGGCTTTAAAAGTTGCAAATAGGCATAAACAGGTGTTTTTGGGGATAATCTTGGAACATCAAAGTATAATATGGTCAAAGGGGGTCCATAGAGTCTGTATAAGGATAGGGAAAGCCATAAACATGTGATCAACCAGGTGTGGTAAAATCAGCTATAACAGTCCTCAATTTCAAGGAATTTTTCTTTTTTTAGCTCAGAGTGCAAGAGGTCTTTTGGGTGGGTTGGCAATAGGCTGGAATCAGTCCACAATGCTCTGCTCAAACTCATAGGAGGCCTCCTATGACCCAGGGCTTCAGATATTTTGGGAAGAATCGAACTTAACTTTGAACATCATAAACATCTACGGGCCTTACAATAACGGAGTGGCTTCCTGGGAAACCCTACAAACCTCCCAGCTCTTAAGAAATGAAAATGTGGTGATAGGTGGAGACCTAAACTTCACCCTAGGAGCGCATGAAATATGGGGACCAAAAGCAAGGGAAAACCCTCTAGATTCTTTTTTCAGTAATCTCCTGGAGAACATCAAAATGGTGGACCTTGATCCCCTAAACATCAAGCCAACATAGACAAATCGAAGATGAGGGGAGGACAAAATTGCTAAGAGGCTAGACATATTTCTCTTGGCTAAAAGCCTATTAGAGAAGGAGTTGAGGTTCAAACAATGGGTGGACTCAAGTACTGACTCAGATCATTCACCTATTTGTTTGGACATCCTAAGAAACCCTAAGAAGCCAACAAAACCTTTCAAATTCTGTGCTGCCTAGTTAAATAATGAGGAAGTCCTCATAATCATTCAAAATAATTCAATCCCTTATGTGGCAGATGAAGATTCACATGCTGCCACCCACTTCGCACAAAATATGTCCCACATCAAGCGTATCCTGAAGGAGTGGGCAAAGCACAAAAGGATTCTGGATGATCAATCTATCATCCAGATTGAGGCAGAATTGGCAGAGATCCATAACTCTGAAGGAGGGGGTTTCCTCACTCAGAGAGACAATGAAAGACCGATCTCTCTTGATTTGAATAGAGACAATATCTTGAAAGAAAGAGAGAAATTTTGGAGGCTCAAGAGTAGAGCCATTTGGATGGCAAGTGGGGATGATAACATAGTTCTTTAAAGCCTTTTCCAAAGGCAGGAAACAACATAATACAATTTGGGAGTTAAGAAAGGAGAACAATGTTAGGGTTTCCACTTTTGAGGAGATGGCAGAGATCAGTAAGTTTCATTTTGAAAATTTATTCAAAATAGATCAACATGACACAATTGTAGAAGTCGTTCATATCTCACAATTCTTCCCTAAGAGTATCACAGATGAGGACAACGTGGATCTGATGGAGGAAGTGTCAGAAGAAGAATTGAAGGCAACTCTATATAGCTTTCAGAAGGACAAAAGCCCGGGATCAGATGGTTGGACCATTGAATTCTTCCTTGCAGCTTATGATACGATTGGTCGTGACCTCCTACAATTGGTTGAAGAATCCTAGGAAAATGGTCATGTTCACCCTCCTCTTAATACAACTTTCCTAGCCTTGATTCCATAAAAAGATAATCTGTACAAGCTGGAATACTTTAGGCCTATCTCCCTCTGCAATATCACTTACAAACTGATTGCAAAAGTGATCGTGCAACGCCTAAATAAGGTCCTCTCAAAATTAGTCTCACATGAGCAATTTGGATTTTTGGAGAACCGACAAATTCATGAAGCAATTGGGGTTTCCCAAGAAGGCATGCACAACATAAAAATCATGAAATCAAAAGGATCATTTCTTAAGATTGATCTATCGAAATATTTTGACAGAATAAGTTGGATATACCTCAGACTCCTCCTTACTCACTGGGTTTCAACTACTCTTTCATAAAATGGATCTTTGCATGCATCTCCATGACATCCTTTGCAGTCCTCATCATTGGATCAACCTCCCCTTTCTTCCTGTAAAAAAGGGGCCTCAGACAAGGATGCCCTCTCTCCACACTCTTATCCCTGTTAGTAGTAGAAGGGCTAAGCAGAGCTATTCAGGATGCAAAAGGAAGAGGTCTTCTTGAAGGAATCAAAATTGCCACAAACCTTACCATCACCCACCTACTGTTTGTAGATGATATCCTCCACTTTTGTAATGGTTCAATCAAAGAAGGAGGAAATCTCTCAGAAATTCTACAGCTCTTCTGTAAAGCCACATGTATGATGTTAAATGAGGAAAAATCTACTATTACCACTATTATTTTGGAAGAGAATATCATAAGGAGCCTATTGGAACTCTTTCCTTTCATCATCATTGCCTTGGATGATGGACTGAAGTATCTGGGATTCAAGTTAAAACCAAATTTCTATAAGAAGTAAGAATGGAGCTGGTTAGTGGAAAAAATGGAGCACAGGGTAAACAATTGGTGTAACTATCATGCCCCCTCCCCTCCGAGAGGATGCGACTAATGGTGCCACTATCGTTTAAGTAAGGATCTAAGTCACATGAACATGATAATAAAAATGCATCAAATTAAAACATACACAGATGCATGACACATTTAACTATACAACGGAAGAAAACCATCCATTCAAGCATTCAACATGTTCATGATAATTTAAAACAAGCAAATACAGTTGCATAGTTAAATACACAAGAATACTTATCTTGAAAAGGAGCTGGCCCGCAACTAGCTATGTCACTGCAACGTTCCACCCAACCATAGGCCAGTGTGCTCATCAATCTCTCAACATCACTACCACCCTCGAGCTGGGCATGAATCCCACAAGGAACTAGGGAACACAAAATTACACACAGCAAGACCATACACCCACAGTCAAGCCAATGATCACCTCCAAACATAGTCATCCCACTAACAGATGGGCTCCTTGGACTTACTTAGCCAAGCCAACACAAGGATGCACTTCACAATAAAACACAATTTCTGGGTATGGGAAGAAACGCCTTGGGAACCAAAATCGAAAATGGCAAATGGGGAAAAACAACCCAAGTGATCAAATCATTTCAGGAAACATTCAATGGCTTCACAGAGGCAAAAACAACCTCTATTCACACCCAAAACATGGATCTATCTTCCCAACCACTGAGCAAAACCAAAAATGGGTTTGCAACCAAAACGGACTGGTAAAATGGGGAAAAACACCATGTGAGAGGAATACAATTTCACAAAACGTATCTAGGCATTGTAGGGGCTAAAGCGACCTCCATACACACCCAAATCATGGGTCTCCTTTGCCCATTCCCTGCACAACACCAAAAACGAAATCCTGGGTATGGGAAAATGAGGAAAAAGGTAGAAAAACATGGAGATAAATACACAGCAAGCTCCAGCAGCGTGAGGAAGACAAAAACGCTTCTAAAAACCCCTAACCATGAACCCTTGCTACGCATTCACTCAATAAGACCAAAACGAATTTCCATCCATGGTGAAAACTGCTGAAATCGTGAAGGGAAATGCACAGGAGCTCCAGTTGCGTAAGAGAGCAAAACAGATGGATGAATAATGGGATGGGCATGCATTTCCAAGCATTTACTTGCCCAAGAAATCAAAACATGTTTCCCCAAAAATGGGTGACTTCCCAAATCGAATTTCACTCCCATACTCTTCCCATCCCCATGCATTAACTAACTCAACCACTTTTGGATGACTGGCACAAAAGACAAAATGGGTAGTTGAGAGCTTTATAGGTTTTCTCTTTGACACTTGGATTTTCCCGATTGGATTAAGTGTTTGAATGCCCTGCCTATTCCTTGTGAAATCATGCCCCCATCTCTTTAATGTTGCATTGACATAGCTAGTTGTGCGTATTTTATTAATTGCATAATTACATGATGTCCAAATTATTTGGTGCCATTGACTAGCACAATAACCATCGGCGTCGATTCTAATTGCCGAAACGTAAAACACTAATTATGTGGCGGGGCCTTTGTCTTAAGCACACACCATGATTTATGAACACTATTTACATCATATATAATTTAATGCAGTTGGGGTTGAAATTGGGGTATTACAGTAATAGATGGCTCTCGAGAGAAGGAAGGTTAATTCTAGTAAAACGAGTCCTTGAAGCCATAGATGTTTATTGGATGGCCTTAGCATGGATTCCAAAATCCATCCAAGAGAAGTCCAGGAAAATTTGCTCAGGTTTCTTATGGACAGGAAATAAGGAACAAAAGGTCCTCCCATGGGTCAAATGGGATCAAATAGCCATACCTAAATCCCTAGGAGGATGGGGACTTAAAAATACTACACTGTTTGCCAAATCTCTAGTCACTAAAGCAGGATGGAGGCTTATCACAATAGAAATTCTGTGGATGGAGGTTGTCTATCACAAGTACATAAGCCCATTACCTTTGTGGGATTGGATCAGAAACTCAGTTTTCACTGCACCTCCATCTGGAAGGAAATCTACAATGCCTTCCCACTTATTCATAGCGGTCTTTCATGGAAGGTTGGTAACGGTATGAGGGTTAGACTTGGAGCAGATCCTTGGCCTGACATCCAGCGAAACCACCTCAATTCCACAATAGTTAATTCAGTTTCTTCGGTAAGAATTTTTCTTTCATCTAATTCATATTTTTGACCCTACAACTTCAAACCTATGGCACCAGGGGTGGATGGGAAGTAGGGAGCTCGAAATACCATCCCATTGGACACAAACTTGGAACATGTATATTCTATCCCTCTGTTAATCTCACATTAGGCTCAAATATTAGTAGGACGAGTTGGTTTGGGAACATGCAACCCATGGCAGCTATACCTCAAAAATACGATACTAGCAACTCTATGACACTACATTCCAAACTGAACCAAAATGGTGGCAACCAGGGCTCTGGAAACTTAAATGTCCACTAAAGGAAAAAGTCTTCATGTGGTGTTCCCTTGCAAATATAATCCCAACATGGGATAGAATGAAGAAAAGTGCCCTGGAAGGGCCAGGCTGGTGCTTCCTGTGCAAAAATGAAGAAGAAAATGCCCACCATCTTTTCCTCAATTGCTCTTTTGCTATTCCGTTCTGGTCACATTCACAAACCCTGCTGACCCAAATATTTGATTGGATCGGCCCCTCTCTTTAGGATGCTTGGAGAACTTGGTCTAGCTCTCCACACTTAGCACACATCAAAGCTCTTCCCCTGATCCATTCATGGGGAATCTGGCTAGATTGAAATGCTGTCGGCTTTTAGGAAAGGGCTTCCTCACCTGAAGCCATTGCAAAATAGGGACTAGACATTCTCTCATAGTTTCCTCAAACCAAAGATGCACCGGCAGTAAGGATAGTTACAGAAGAACATATTGACAAATAAATGCCATGGGATTTTTTTGACGGGGCCTCTCAAGATAAAAAATGTGGGGGAGGTGCCCCGCTCTTTCTCACACAAAACCAGCACTTTCAAATTCAAATGGGCCTAGGGGCCGAAATCAACAATTATGTAGAACTCATGACTATGAAACTCCTTTGTTTTTCCTTGCAAAAAGAATGTAGAAGGATTCATATTTTTGGGGACTCACTTATAATTATCAATTGGGTGAATAAAGTACAACATTGCGAAATCTTGCTCTCAATTCACTCTATGAAGAAGTTCTCAGACATTTGACAAATTTTGACCACATCTCCCACCATCATGTTTATAGGGAAAGGAACACTGAAGTAGAGCGTCTATCCAAAGATCGACTGAGCTTGGATCTTGGAACTTGGAAATTTTTGGAAAAGAATGATGCAGAAGCATTCGAGTTCTACCATCAGCCTTTTGTAGATATAGATCCTACTCTAAACTCATAAACATGAAGCCCTTTCTCCACTTGTTTTAATTTTGGAATTGGCTCTTCTTTTTCTCCATGCTCAGCAATAAAGATGACAATCAAGCAGTTTTGTTTCGAAAGTTACAGGAGGTGACAGAACAGTCCTATGTTTTTATGTACCACTCCTCAGTGACTCAAAGACAATTTTTTTGCACAGATACAGTTCCACTATATGATTGGAAAAATGGGGATTTTAA
>LPNX010520568.1:5000-15723 GCA_001517045.1 Pseudotsuga menziesii | reverse complement strand
ATATATATTTCCAAAGAAAAAAACCTTTAATTCATAGAATAAACATGAATTGCTCTCATGAGCTTACATAAAAAAGAATCGCTCTTGCGTTCTTGTAACAAAATAGGCTCAGTCCTTTTATCATAAAAGGGCTGCCCTATAAAGCTTACATCTCTTACATTTTGGAAAAGCAGATCTGTTTACAAAGATTGTTACGTTTATCCCACATCAATTCCAAAATTTGCTTCTATTTTTTTTTATATCGGTTCATATCGAAAGGTTGATATGCCTTCCGCCACTTCTTCTGTCTCCATTAAACTTGGTTGATATGCTAATGCCTGTTTTGAGAGAGAATCGACTTCCTCATTCAATTCTCGATATATATGAGTAAACATTATCCTTCGAAAAATGGCTTTCAAGTTCTGAATTTCTGCAAGAAGGTGTTGTAAATGTGGAGCTTGGATGGTGTTCTTCCGATTTACCCAATCCACCACAACTTTATATTGATGTATTTGTAACTTCGGAATGTATTCATCCATATAACTTATGTATTGTACCCCGATGTTTATTCTGGGATGTGTCTGTATTGTATTTGAGTCATGTCATGCCCCGATGTTCCTATCGGGGGGTTCTATAATGTAAACAAGTCATGTCAACTCATTGTGGGTAACCCTCCTATTGATCAAGGGTTAAAGTACCCGCAGTTCCGGGGCACTAGGGTTATTAGACTCTCGTAGAGAAGTCAGCCCTAGTGATTTATTGTCAAGTAGGGAATTAGTATAAATAGATATTGATTCTCTCTATTTATCACACACTCACTCACACTCAGTTGTAGCGCATAGCTGAGGAAGAAGAAGCTGCTGGGGATAGAAAGAAAGAGGCTACTACTATCGGGAGATCATCTTAATGTTTTGGGGTTTTACTTTTGGTGCTAATTCTATCGCTAAGGAAGTTGCAGGGTTTTCTCCATTTATGGTTTCCACAAGGAAAAACACAGTGTTCATTGTCTCTTGTGTTTGATTGATGTGCTTGTTATTCTCTTAGTTAAAGATCCTAATATAATGCTAGCTTAATGTTAAAATTCTAACATGGTATCAGAGCTAACCTGAGAAGAAGACACCGTGCAACTGCGAGAACTAGGGATTCCTACTTTTTGGATCTCTCTCCACATATTTTCAGCAAAAGAAGGTTGGGCTGACACTCCTCCCTAGGGCACATCTTTCTGTCGAAGCAGAATTTGATTCTGAGCATTTTTCAATTTTTGACCCGACACTGTTGTCGAAAATTAGGGCTTTCCATAGAAGTGGAATTTTTGAGTGAGCCAAGGCTTAGATTGATCTCCTCCTCAAAATCAAAGTTTAGAGATCAAGATCAAAGCATTTGGTTGGAGAGAACTTTGGAAAAGTCAAACCCTATTCTACTCCTGAACCAACACTGGAGAAATTCAGCTCCAAATCTAGATCCGAAATCTTGACTTGGTAAGATCTAAATCTTTTGTATTTCCATTTGAGGTTCTTAGTTAAGATGTCTCATCATACCAAGCTTGATGAAAATCTTGAGGGAGTTGATAACTTCTGAGCCTAGAAGTATAGGATCTCCCTGGTCCTGGAAGAAAATGAGTTGGAATCCTATATCAATGAGGAGGTTCCAGTTCCAGAGGGAGATGAGGTTAAGGCCTTACACAAAAAAGAAATTGGTCATGGCTAAGAGGATTATTGCTGATTCAATCAAGGATCGTCTCATACCATAGGTGTCCCCCCTAAAGACACCAAAATCTATGTTTGATGGCCTGAGCAAACTGTTTGAAGGAAAGAACATAAACTGGAAGATGACCTTGAGGAACAAACTGAAGAATGTAAAGATCCAGAATGCAGAGACCATCCAGTCTTACTTTAGAAGGGTCTCTCAGAACAAGGAACAACTGGAAGCAATAGATGAAGAAGTGGAGAATGCAGAGATTGTAATGACCACCTTGAATGGTATCCCTAGATCATGGGACTCCTTTATTCAAGGAATCTATTCCAGAAAGAAGTTAGTCAAGTTCATCAGACTATGGGAAGAATTCTCTCAAGAAGAAGCTCGAATAGCAACTCGAGAAGAAAAGATGGGAAGTGAAGATCAAGCTCTCACGGTACAATCCAAGAAAACCAGAATAAGTTCTCATCACCCCAAAGGTAAGCACTTTCACAAAGATAACACTAGAAAATATTTGTCTAGAATCAGATGTTATACATGTGATGAGAAAGGACACTATGCTAGAGAATGTCCTAGAAACAAAAATGTCTCTCATAAGAAGAAGGGAAACAAGAGAAGACATCATGCTCATGCTGCAGAGGATGATGAACCTTCCACAAAGAGAATCAGACATGAAAGTGATGATTCCTTAAGTGATGAAGAATACATTTTGATTTCCGCTCTCACGGAAAACATTACACATGGAAGCAATGATTGGCTTATACACAGTGGGGATTCCAAACATATGATAGGATTCAAAGAATCCTTTGTGAAAGTATCAGAACATGAATCACCACACAAGGTGAAACTTGGAGATGACTACCAGTATCCAATAAAAGGTAGTGGGGAATCCTCCTATAAGCTATACTCTAGAAAGTCTATGACAATGAAGGATGTAATGTTTGTACTGGGACTAAAGAAGAACCTCCTCTCCATATCTGCATTAGATGCAAAAGGCATGAGGGTTGCATTTATAGATGGACAAGTTACCATGTGGCCAAAGGGAAAGACTATTAATGATGTAGTAGTGATTGGGGAACAAGAGGGAGGTCTATACAAATTGAAGGGCCATCCAGAACAAGCCTTGGTCCATGACACAATAGAGCCAAATGAACTTTGGCATTCATTTGGCATAGAAGGCTTGCACATGTGCATTACAGAGCACTACCACTTGCAAGCAAAGCTGTTGAAGGTCTTCCAGAAATTCAAGAAAAACATGATGGAGTCTGCAAAGGATGTGTGAAAGGAAAGAACACAAAGAAGACATTTCCAAGTAGTGAGAGCAAGGCACAAGGAATCTTGGAAATCATCCACTCTGATGTATGCGGTCCAATGTCATCAACTTCATTAAGCGGGTATGTATACTATATTTCTTTTATTGATGATTTTTCTAGGAAGACATTGATATACTTCATGAAGAACAAAGATGAAGTTTTCATCAAATTCAAGGAATTCAAAGCCTTAATTGAGAACCACACTGAAAAGAAGATCAAGACCTTTCGATCAGATAATGGTGGAGAATTCACATCAAATGAATTCAAAGAGTTATGCAAAGACTCAGGGATTAATAGGGAGTTATCCACAACAAAATGGGGTTGCAGAAAGGAAGAATAGAACTATCATGGAAGCTGCAAGAGTAATGCTTCATTATTAATATCTTCCCATGCATCTATGGGCAGAAGCTACCAGAATAGCGGTGTATGTACAGAACCGTACTCCTCACAAAGTACTCAAGAACAAGACACCTGAAGAAGTCTTTTCTGCCAAGAAACCAAAAGTAAACCATCTCAGAATATTTGACTGTCCAGTGTACATACACATTCCAAAAGAAAAGAGGACAAAATTAGATTCTTCAAGAAAGAAGGGTATATTTGTGGGATACTCTGAAAGGTCGAAGGATTACAGAATATATTTTCTAAGATTCAAGAAGATCGACATCAGCAGGGATGTGACATTTGACAAAGACTCAGCTTACAACAAATCCAGAAAGAAACCTGCTGAAGAACCTGAAGAAACAGAAGAACCCAGAATTCATGACACAACCATGAATGAAGAAATCCAAGAAGAAGATCGAGAATTTGAAGAACCTCAAGAACCTGTAGATCCACCTCAAGAGAAGAATCCTCATAAGAGGAAACCTGCTTGGGTACGAGAAGCTATCCAAGGTGTAGAAAGATACAGGGCTCCAGAAGAGAATCAGAGAGAAAGAAAGAGGACCAGATCCTGCTCCGGGTATGTAGCATTATTATGTGATTTCATGGATAAAGAACCTTCCAACTATGAAGAAATGACGGAAAGGAAAGAATGGAAGGATGCTATGATCGAAGAGTATCAATCGATCATGAAGAATGATGTTTGGGATGTTGTCCCAAGACCAGAAGGGAATTCGGTTGTAACTCCCAAATGGATCTAGAAGATCAAACTTGCTGCAGACGGCAACATATAAAAATATAAAGCAAGATTTGTTGCTCGTGGTTTCTCCCAGAAAGAAGGAATAGATTATGAAGAAACTTTTTCACCTGTAGCCAGATACACTTCCATCAGATCAGTACTTGCTCTGGTTGCAGTGATGAAATGGAAGATACACTAAATGGATGTCAAGACTGCTTTCTTGAATGGTGTAGTGAAAGAGGAAGTGTATGTGGAGCAGCCACTCAGTTTTGAGACACATGTCAGGGAGTCTCATGTGTGTAGATTGAAGAAATCCCTATACGGTTTGAAACAGGCACCCAGGACATGGTACGACAGAATTGACAGCTTTCTATCCAGTTTGGGCTTTACCAAGAGGAAAGCAGATTCCAACCTTTACTACAAGGTTGAAGATGGCAACCCAGTGATGCTCCTACTATATGTAGATGATCTGTTTGTAACAGGTATGGATGGGTTGATTGCTGATACGAAGAGGAAGCTTGCTGCTGTGTTCGAAATGAAGGGCTTGGGTATGATGCATTATTTTCTAGGCATGGAGGTGTGGCAGAATGTAGATGGAATTTCCCTGGGACAAGGGAAATATACGGTAGAGATCTTGAAGAGGTTCAACATGATGGACTGCAAGGCCATGACCACACCTATGGAATCAAACCTGAAGCTATTGAGTGATGCTTCATTAGAAGCAGTTGATGCTACGATGTATCATCCGATGATTGGGTCCTTGATGTACCTGACGAACATGAGACCAGATATTTGCTTTGATGTGAACACCTTGAGACAGTTCCTAACAGATTCGAGACATGTTCACTTGGTTGTTGCAAAGCATATTTTGAGGTACCTGAGGGGTACAGTTGATTATGGGCTCAAGTATGAGGCGAATCAAAATATTAACCTGGAAGGTTATGTTGATTCAGATTGGGTAGGCAGTGCCATCGATAGGAAGAGCACTTCAGGGTGTTGCTTCAGTATGGGATCAGGTGTGATCTCTTGGTTTAGCAGGAAGTAGTCATGTGTGGCACTGAGTACAGCTGAAGCAGAGTATGTTGCAGCCTGTTTAGCTAGTTGTGAGGCAGTATGGTTAAGGAAGATACTGTCTGATTTATTTGATCTCCAGTTGGATGCTACTTGTATATATTGCGACAACCAGAGTTGTGTGAAGTTGTCAGAGAACCCGGTGTTCCATGACAAGTCGAAGCATATCGAGATCAAATATCACTATATCATGGATATGGTGCAGAGAGGAGCACTGAAGCTCCAGTATGTTGTGACGGACGAACAGATAGCTGATGTGTTGACAAAGCCATTTGCCAGAGTGAAGTTTGAATACTTTAGGGAGAAGCTTGGTGTTCTCTAAATCGAGGTTCCCTCCAAAGGGAAGTGATGAGTCTGTGAGCCATTCTGACATGGTGAGAGGATTGGTTCCTTCCATGGTCAGATGTAAGGACTGAGCCATTCTGTCATGGTGAGAGGATTGGTTCCTTCCATGTCAGATATGAGTGTTGAGCCATTCTGATGTGACTGTAGGATTGGTTCCTACATTATTATATATAAGTGCTAAATTCCATTCTTGGAATGGAGGCACCCGGTCAGTTACCAGGAATACTCAGTCTGGGGCTGAGGGCCATTCTGATATGATTGTGGGATGTGTTCTCACATGATCAAATATAAGTGCAGGGTCATTCTGATGTGATTGAGGGATGTGTTCCCACTTGATCAGATATAAGGGCTGATGCCATTCTTTGGGAGAATGGAGGCACCTGGTCAGTTACTAGGAATCCTCAGCCTAGGACTGGGAGCCATTTTGATGTGACTGTGGGATTGGTTCCCACATGATCAGATGTAAGTGCAGAGCCTTTCCATAGATGATAGTAGGTGTATCCTATCATGCTGGTGGATGTGAGTGCTGGCCTTTCCACAAATGATAGTAGGTGTGTCCTATCATGCTGGTGGATGTGAGTGCTGTGCCTATTCACAGATGCTAGTAGGTGTGTCCTACCTTGCTGGTGATTGTAAGTGATGTGCCTTTCCACAGATGATAGTAGGTGTGTACTATCATGCTGGTGGATGTGAGTGATGTGCCTTTTCATAGATGGTAGTAGGTGTGTCCTACCATGCTGGTGATTGTAAGTGTTGTGCCTTTCCATAGATGGTAGTAGGTGTGTCCTACCATGCTGGTGGATGTAAGTGCTGAGCCTTTCCACATATGATAGTAGGTTTTTCCTATCATGCTGGTGGATGTGAGTGTTGTGCCTTTTCACAGATGATAGTAGGTGTGTCCTATCATGCTGGTGAATGTAAGTGATGGGCCTTTCTGACAGGGTTGTGGGATGTGTTCCTGCATGGTCAGATGTGCGTGTTAGGCGTGCCTTTCTGACATGGTGTTGGATGTGTTCCTCTCATGGTCATATATAAGTGTTGGGTGGGCTATTCTGACTTAGGGTCAGATATAAGCGCTGAAGAAGACCTACACAGAGGCTAGGCCTACAACCAACATGAAAAAGGGTTGGCTTTGTAGAACTTCCTGTGACGAGAAGAATCATGAGATAGCACCCGTGATGATGATCCAGTGATGATCCAGATCCAGTGATGATGATCCAGATGATACAGAGAAGAAGTCTTGTGCTGATAAATTGTGTCGAGACAATACCTTTCTAGTTAAGAGGGAGTGTTGTTGTATTTGTAACTTCGGAATGTATTCAGCCATATATCTTATGTATTGTACCCCGATGTTTATCTTGGGATGTGTTTGTAATGTATTTGAGTCATGTCATGCCCCGATGTTCCTATCGAGAGGTTCTATAATGTAAACAATTCATGTCAAGTCATTGTGGGTAAACCTCCTATTGATCAAGGGTTAAAGTCCCCGAAGTTCCAAAGCACTAGGGTTATTAGACTCTCCTAGAGAAGTCAGCCCTAGTGAGTTATTGTCAAGTCAGGAATTAGTATAAATAGAGAGTGAGTATCTCTATTTATCACATGGTCACTCACATTCAGTTGTAGCACATAGCTAAGGAAGAAGAAGCTGTTGGGGCTAGAAAGAAAGAGGCTACTACTGTCGGGAGATCATCTTACTGTTTTGGGGTTTTACTTTTGGTGCTGATTCTATCTCTGAGCAAGTTGCGGGGTTTTCTCCATTTATGGTTTCCCCAAGGAAAAACACTGTGTTCATTGTCTCTTATGTTTGATTGTTGTTCTTGTTATTCACTTAGTTAAATATCCTAAAATAATGCTAGTTTAATGTTAAAAATCTAACACTTTAGAGTCCCCAAAAATCTAGACGTCCTGAATCTGGTTACTGTTGGCCACTTTTAGGGTTGCCCATAAGGTTGAAAGTTTAGCCTTGTTATTAGTAGCTTGACCCATGGCGTAGTTTACAAGCATCTTCCTTTTTGTTGAAAAATAAACAACTGCACCAGCTCCTCCTAATGGAGGCTCTCCATGACTAGCGCCATCGAAATAGGCCCATGCAATTTCATTGTTTATTGTTGGGGATCTAATAAATATTGTTTTGGAGATGGCATTGTCAAGCTTGTGTTCCTAAATATTGCTCATTAACAGTGAAATGGTAATGTCAGGAGGAGTCCATGAGTTGTTGAAAATGGATATGTTCCTTGCTTCCCAAATACTGTAAACAAACAGAACCGAAAATGCTTCAAATTGACCTACCCTTTCGCCGTGCCACCATGATTTGGTCCTTTCCTCTAAAGTAGCATTTTATTTTTCATGTGCTCTATTTGCTAATAGATTTCCAACCACGTGCATCCATACACTGCCTGCATATGGACAGAAGGCGAACATATGTGAGTTTGTTTCATCGCTTGATCTACATAATGAGCATAATCCCGGTCCTTCAAAGCCTCTTTTCTATAACATTTCCTATGTTAGTAGTTTATTTTAGAGAGCTAACCACATTGTGATTATAGTTTTTAAAGGTCTATGTATCTGCGAAATCCTTTTCCACCACCACTGTTTCTCTCCTCCTGCATGCTCTTCGAAAGATGCTTGATAACCTAATTTGGTTGTGTATTGTCATGATTTCGTATTTTTTGTCCAGACCATCTTGTCCTGTTCAGTCCCAAGATGAATAAAATTTGTGACTAATAAATTAAGAAATCTATTCCATTCTTCCGCAAGTTCTCCTATCAGTCCCAGATCCCGAGTAGTTTTCCACTGGTTCCGTCATCTAGAGATTGAGTCTCTACATGCATCAGCCAAAGAGAAAATTCCTATAGACCTTAGATGTTGAATTAGTCATGGTGAGAGTCTAGAATTTTACCCTGCGCCAGTCTAAGGGTCTTCTCCCACTCGAACTTGCCTTCCATCACCAACCTTCCACTCTATCCATTGTCCAACTAGGGGGTAAGCCAATACCATTTCCTTCCACCCTATGGATCCATTCTTAAATGTTTTGTCTGGGTTTCTTAGCCAGTCTGTGAGGCTGTTGTCAAAGTAGTATTTGGTTAAAATGACCCTGCCCCATAGTGTTTCGGGGTTTTGAATGAATCTCCACATAGTTTTAGCAGCTAAGGCTTTGTTGAAAATCTCTAATTTTTTTATGCCCCATCCACCTAATTCCTTTGGCCTAGCTAAAGTCTTCCATTTTTCCAGTGCAATTCCTTATGTTTGTTTGCTGGTTGTCCCTAAGAAAGAGAAGCACAACTTTCTTATTTTTGTTAAAATTCCTTTAGGAATGTAAGCTATTGAGGCCCAATAAACTGGGATGCTCTGAAGCACTGATTTTAGCAGAACTAGTCTTCCCCCTCTGGACAAAAACCGGTTTTCCCATACATTTATCCTTCTTTCAATCTTTTCGTAGAGCCAAACCCAGTCTTGAAAGGAATAACAATTAGGTTTTAAAGTAAAACCCAGGTATTTAAAACCTTCCCCAACAGGGGTAGTTTGATATTGTAGTAGCTCCCTTGACCTTTGTATCATGTCTTCGGGGAACTCATTATGAATGAGATTGTATTTTTCCACATTTACCACCATCCCTGTGGCTTTTCTATACTTGTATATCATGGCCAAGAAGGCCTCAAGGTTCCTTCTCCAAACAAGAGTACATCATCTACAAAGAGAGTATGTTTTACCTCCTCTGTAGCAAAGATTTTGATACCCTTTATTGCACCTTCTGATTTGGCTTTGTGAATGGTCCTACTCAAGGTCTCTGCCACCAGTAAAAAGATGAATGGAGAGAGAGGACAACCCTATCTTAATCCTCTTGTTGGTCTGAAAAAATTGGATGGAGATCCATTAATTATAGCTGCGAATGATGTGGACTATAAACATGCCATTATCCACTCCACAACATCCAAAGCTACTTCAATTTTTATTAGTAGCAATCTTACAAAAGTCCAGCCCACCCTGTCATAGGCCTTTGATAAATCTAGCTTCGGGGCAAAGGCTCTTTGTTTTTCCTTTTTTATGGTATGGACTATCTCCTGTGCTAGAGACACAACATCATGAATCTGTCTGTTGTTTAAAAACCCAAATTGCTCTTCAGTTATGATTTCACTTAGAAATGGTTTGATTCTTAGCACTAGGACCTTAGCAATGATTTTATATATCATGTTGCAGCAAGATATGGGCCTGAATTCATCAAAGGAGTGGGGTTTCTGTTTTTTTGGTATCAGAGTAAAAAAGGTGGAATTTATGCTCCCCATAACTTTTCCCGATTCTTGAGATTCTCTTACCACCTTTAGAATGTCCTTTTTTATCAAGTCATAAAACCCTAAATAGAATTCCACAGTAAACCCATCAGGCCCCGGGATTTTGCCTTTTTGAAAGGAGTGTAGAGTATATATGATTTCTTCCTCTGAGATCTCCTTGGTGAGCTCCTCATTCATTTCATTAGATACCATTCTCGGAAAGTGCCCCAAAACTTCAAGGATTTCCTGTATAGGACATCCTTCTGGCTCTTTAAAAATGTTTTGAAAAAAACTGACTCTTGTTGCTGCCTTTTCCTCAAAAGTGCATACTAGGCTTCCCTCCTTATTTTTTATCTCACAGATGGTATTAATGTTCCTTCCGTGTGTTGCATAATTGTGAAAAAATTTGGAGTTTTTATCCCCTGCTTCAAGCCACAATGCTCTACTTTTGAGCCTTAGCACTTTTTCTTCTATGTCCAAAAGTTTTTCTTTCTTTTTCTCTAAGGACTTCATTATTTCATTTTCTTCCACACTGAAAACCCCACCCTAACTTCCTTGGAACAAGGCCTCTATTTTTTCTTATGTTTCCTTCAAATCTCTTTGCATAGAGGCCTTGTGTGTTTTGCCCCATTCTTTTGAGATTTTGTTTCCCTAGCTAAATTGTCAGCAAACTGTTGCATTGCACTACAATTTGGACTTCATTTTACAGGATGTCAGGCATTTATAATTTGATCTTTGTACTGCTCATCTTTCAAATATTGAGGATTGAATTTGAAAGGGGCTGGTGGTTTCTTTTCAAGCGGTAATATTAATTATGAAATAGGTCTGTGATCAGAACTTCCTCCTGTCTCAACTGAAGATTTTATAATTAGGTTCTCATTTAACAGGTTATCTCTGATCAGAAAACGATATAACCTTTTAGAGATCGCCTGAGA
>LPNX010520533.1:1372857-1439840 GCA_001517045.1 Pseudotsuga menziesii | reverse complement strand
TTGTGGTATGGGGGACCAAGGAAACAACTTAGGGGTACTTAAACACTCTAAAGGGTGTTCAGGGCTTTTTCCAATGTCCATAGGCCTCCAAGGGCTTCAAACTTGGGCTTGGACAGAGTCAAAAGGTCTCCTCTTGACACAGACGACTACAAATCAAACACTAACCCTCAGGGGCTCCACAAGGGGCACCAAGACTTAACTGTTGGCATCAATGACAACCTAATCAACATTTAGAGGGCTGGAAACTGAGTTTTCAGCCACCTAAATGATGTTTAAACAGCAGAAATAAAAGGCTATACTAATATATAATAGATGGAGGCCCTAAAACAAAGGTTATATTCACTATACAGTGAATAAAACACAGTTTCAGGAGGGCAAAAAGCAAATGGCCGAATTGAAATTTTGCAGAAACGAAACCCTTGGAGAGATATCCTTGCTTGGAAAACCTGCAAACAAATCTAGATCTGCAAAAAATTGTAAGCCTAGTGATGAATGTCTAACAATCCCTGCAAAATACTTTGAAGAAAAAATGTTAAACCATTCACAAAAGAGAGTAAAAATACTTTTACTCTCTAATCTCTCCACAAAATACTTTGTGGAGAGCTAACTAGACTAATACAAATATGCAAACTAAAAATATACAAGTTACCTCACAAGAAATGGATCATGAAAAGTATAGACTGCAGCACAATGTCCCTCCAAAGAATTCTTCTATTAAATGGCCCAACTAGGGCAAAGCTTCAATATAAAAGTGTGGCAAGAAAATATGAGAGAGTAAGGAGAAATATTGCGGCAGCATAACAATAGCTTGAGAGATCATGAGAAATGAGGGAGTGAGACCCTCATTATATAGTTGAGGAAGACCCCCAACCCCTTGAAGATCAATGGCGGAGATTAGATCTAGATCTAGGTTAAATCTCCACCACTAGATCTAGGTTTTTTGACTTTTATTCTTCTCAATCAATCTCCACCCTTAGATTATTTTCAATCAATGGCTTAGAAGCTTGATCCATGTCTCAGCATTCTCCACCCTTAGATCTAGGGTATTGACCAAAAACTCACCTTAGATCTGCTTTTAGGTTTTTATGATGGGCCCAAGGTAGGCGCCCCCCTCCAAATTTGGCTTTGACCTCTTAACGTGGCGCCTTCCTTCATACTAGCGCCCTCACTATCCAAGCTAGCGCCCTCTCCTTTAGGTTGACGCCCCACTAAATATAGAGTAGCGCCCTTCTATATGTAGTGATGCCCTCTTATTTGGTAGCGCCTTTTCCATTATATAACGCCCTCCACTATAATATAGTGCCCCACTAATTTGGCTAGACGCCTCCTTTTATTTGACACCTTCCTCTACATATGGTGACGCCCCTCTAAAATGGTGGAGTCTCTTCAATATGGTAGCGCCCTTCTCCAATTTAGTGGAGGTTTTAACTTGGACGCCCCCCTCTAGTGAGGGTTTTAACCATGCTTAAACTTGGCTTTGACTTTTAGCCATTGCTCCAAAATTTTTTTTTAACCTTAGACTTAGGCTAAAAATCAAATTCACCTTAGATTTAATTTTTTAGTTTAATTTTTAAATTTTTTCAATTTTGACTTAGGAAAAATTAAAAATAAACTTGGAAAAATTATATCTTGGCCATGGGGGGGTGGAAAAATTTGGAATAAATTTTTCCTAGGCTTAGGAACCCCCAAACAAATTTACCATGGCATTATTTGATTTTTTCCTTCAAAATCAAATAATATGAATTTTTGACTTAGGGAAATTAATTAATTCCCTAGGGGAGATAGACCCCTCCTGACCAAAATTGATCTATCTCTTCACCCACTTATCAGAATGACATGGGACTCGAAGCAATGGCTTAGGGGGTTTCATAGCAATTTACTTTGCATTCATAGCCCCTATTACAAAATGCCAGTGCTTGAGCAATTACATTATTACATCAAAACTGAGTTAATTAACCACCAAGGGGTGAAGTTAATTAACTCGGAAAAATTAATAAAAATACAACAACATAACGAAACTCCGCAAGACTCTATATAAATGTTTAGCATGGTCATGAACAACAATTTGAACCCTCAGCCACCTCATGGACTTGACTGGTAGAACGCCCGTCACCACTTTGGAGGATTTTGAGTGAAAAACCAAACCGATTAAACTCGTTTACACAACAAGATCAATTGGAAAGGGAAAAAACACTCGATGAGGGGACTTCCCTAACAACCAGTTCCATGGTGTGGCATCCATATCATATGACCCATACTAGCACATATAATTACATTAATTTTCCCACGCAGGGGAGCGGACATTTCGTTTTACCAAGGGGCAATTGCCCTGCAGAAGCGAAGAAAAATCCTCAGATTTTTCCAAGGTACCATTTGTACAACTATGTACATCTTTATGTACATGGAGTTGCCACCTAGTCGAAATAGGTGGGCAACAGGGCTGTTTTTTTTTAAATTGTTTTTGTGTTACTTTGTCATCCTTGCCAATCCACATTCACTTCAAGGTTGAGCTAGAAGATTCATTACTTAACCTTACTCAACAAAGGCTTGTAAAGAGCCACGTTGGGAACTTAGGGCTTCCTCATTCCTTTTGTGAGACTCTACATCACCATGTTTAAATACTTCAGCATCAAGGGTTTCATCAAGCAACTATAATGGCAAGGGTTCCATATCATTAAAACATATCTAATGGTTCCACTATATATCTTTATCACTTCAAAATTACCAACACCCCAAAAGAGGGGTACAAAGACCTCAGCACTAGCTTGCAACACCTCATGACATGCCAATGACCATAAGGGCCATCATACTATCATAAGCATGGGTTTCGAGACCTAAGTCTCCATATGCAAGAGGATCAAGATCGAAGCGTGTGGGCTTAAGGACCCCACAAAAGCTCAACAACCTCAAGACCATCCAATGCAAGCAATGGGCTCTACCATCAACACATCAAGGGCTTTACACACATGAGCCACACCATCTTTAACAAATGACCACAAAATGGGTCATTTGTACCACTATTTGTTCCAAGGCACACACCATCTGTGAATGGGCTCCAATGCCCAAACAACCATGTCCTTCTTGCCATGTAATCAATAACCATAAAGAAAACCATGTGTAGGGTTCCAAGACCTAAGTCTTTGTCTTTGTCCTAGTCATTCATTGAGTTTTCCATGTCATCAACAACCATCAACAACCATCAACAACCACAACGTTTGTCATTAATGGCTTGTCATCAATGACAACCATGCTCAATGTTGCCCGTCGATGTGCACACCGACAGCATAAATATTTCGAATAGCTATTTCCCGTGGAGGGAAAGGTGTTGCCTTAGGGGAAAGCAAAGAGTCGGGCGTTGTCACCTTATCCCGACTCCTCCGTTTAGGCAAACTCCTAATGAAGCCAAGGGGGGTAGTCCCTTAAAAGAGTTTCTAAGGCTCTTTGTGTTTTTTAACCGTTTTTTGTGTGTGATGTAGATGGGTGCTTTTTAGGAATTTTTTGAAATAGACTTACAATAAAAGAACCAAGTATATATGAAAGGACATACAACCATTTAACAATTAAGTAAAGCATCCATGATATGAAAATAGATAAGAGAAAATTCTTCAGATAGATAATAAGTAAATTGATAGGACCTGTGCCAGATGGAGTGCTTGAGATTGTTTTGCAAGTGTTCTTGGTAAATTTTACTGAAAATTTTAAAGGTGAAGTTGATTATTAAACGGGAAGGGGATCTCCAAGATATACCTTTTGGTACTAAAGATATTTCTGGATTCTTAGAAGCGTGGCTTTGCATGGGAAAATGTGGGCTAGATGGAGTCGTGGGGGGGTGTTCAACACTACACCAACAAGGATGTTTCCTAACTGGACCCCACGGTCGCTTTCTAGTAGTTCCCGCTCTCCCTGAAGAATTTCCCCACTGCGTCTCAGATTCGTTACGCCGAATTTTCGTAATGTTCGAGGGTTGTGAGTTTTATCAATGTGAATTGGATTAGAATGTGAGGATTTAAAAAATCTACAACTGCTTCTGGGTATCCCAACAGGGTAGAGCATACACAGTGTAGTAAAAATGTTTATTTCAATTTTATTAATTGTGAACAAGAGCCATTGTAACAACCCTCCGACAGAGAGCACTCTTGATCCGCCATATGGCGAGATTCAAGAGATTTATAAAAACAAAGTAAAATATGTTGAAAACAAAAGAACTACAACTAAGCGACAAACTCTCCAACAGAGAGCACTCTTGATCCACCTTTCGGTGAGATTCAAGAGATTTTAAATTATTTTCTTTTTTAATAGTTTATAAAATAAGAAAGTTTAAAAAACAATGAAGTAAAACTATATTAACAAACTTTTATGAAACGCATAAGACTACCTTTTCCTATTCTACTCTAAGAAAATACTATGCAGGTATAAAGCAAAAGCAACAGACCAAAGGACGATACAAGCTTCCACCAAATGGGGGAAGTGGGGTATGGGAGCCTTGATCCCACTCACTCTTTATTAATTTCTTTTACAATGCTTTTGATGTTTTTTGCCTTTTTCTGAAAGCAGAAGGTGAGAAAGGGAATGAAAGAAGAGAAGTGTTTTTGTTTTTTTTGCTCTTTGTTTGCTTCTAGCCTTTGGGCTTTCTTGATTCTCTTGAAAATAAGAGCTTTGGACACTAACTTGTTAAGAGTTAGTCCAAAAAATAAAATAAACAAAGATCTAAAATTAAACTTTAGCGGAAACTAAGAATGAACTAGCTAAGTGAAACACAAGATGAAAAAGAAGAAAAAAAACAAAAGAAGAGGTGAAGCGAAAGAAGGGGCAGCCAAAAAGGGGCTGCAAAAAAGAGGCAAAAAGAGGGCAGAAAATAGGCAAGAAGAGGGCAGTGAAGAGGCAAAAAGGATAGTGAAAAGAGGGCTGCAAACAAGAGAGAGAAGGCTTGGAGAAAGATGGGAAGCTTGAAGTCCAAAGCTACTTTAATATTTTTTAAAAGAATTTACTTCAAAGATGAATAAAAGAGAGTAGAACCGATTAGACCTTTGGATCTTTAGAACAAACTTGGATCTCATGTAGCAAATAATTATTGAACTTTGTACTTGGCTCCAAGAAAAGAGATGCAACTGAGCTCAACCTTTTACTTGGTAAGAGGGAGTGACCTGCAAACAAAAGCTCATATACTTGCCAAACAAGAGATTAGATCATGCACCATTCACAAATTGAAATCAAAAGCAACATGGAATATAACTGAATAAGACAATACTCTTTTAGATCTCTACGAGTAAATCAGTAAACAGATAAATTGAAACTACAAATATCTATTCTTACGTGCTTGTAAAAGCCTTCCAAAGCATAGATTAATAACCCAAATTGACAAAGCAAGAGAAAATTAAAATAGTATCACCTCATCCATCAAGTACGTGCATCCAAATAACCAAACCACAATCAGCCTCCAAAGCCTTTCTTTATTCCAACGATTGCATGAAAGAAACAAGCATTACACAAAGTTTCACCAGAGGTTCTCTGCAAAATTATCCACCCTTGAAGAGAGAGAAGAGACCCCTATTTATACACAAAGAGGAAAGAGCCATGCAACCCTAGCGCATGCATGAAGGAGGGGCGCAACCACTCAGTAGCTGGAGTTAACTACCTTGATCTGGAAAAGAACTGAGCTTTGGTAGTTGTGACTGGGGGTGAGGTGGCCTCCACCTAGGCGAGGCACCCACCCTGTCTTCTTTGTTTTCATCAACCATCCACTAAAACGGTGCCACAAGAGGAAACTTGCCCATGCAAGGTTAGGAGGCGCAAATCCCAAGGAGGAGTTAGCTGCAGTGATCCGATACTGACTCAGATCAGTTGGGTGGTGATTGGAATCTTCCCAGATGCTCCTTGCCATGTCATTTAGCTCTTTCCTTTATTCATT
Source organism: Pseudotsuga menziesii (assembly GCA_001517045.1). Classification (NCBI taxonomy): domain Eukaryota; kingdom Viridiplantae; phylum Streptophyta; class Pinopsida; order Pinales; family Pinaceae; genus Pseudotsuga; species Pseudotsuga menziesii. Next base: position 1,433,932 of record LPNX010520533.1, on the reverse strand, counting down.
TTGGATTATTTTGGAGAGTTTTTTATTATCTCCATTTAAAATTATTTTGATTATTTTAATTAAATATTCCTCATTTATTAATTTTGAGAAAATATTTAATTAAGTGCAAAATAATCATCATAAACTTAGGATAAGTGGGTCTAGGGGTTCAATGAGTGTTTTGGCATAGAAAACAAGCATTTATTTGCAAAAAATCCACCCCCAAACCACTTAATTATTACACTTTGAAAATTTTCAATTAAACCATAGGAAAAATGGCTTAATTAATTGAAGAATTCAATTATTAAAAAAAAATAAAAATAAAAACTCGAGGACGTCTGTTGAATTTTTTTTTCAGACAATGTTTTAACACACCTCGAGACCTAGGAAATGACTATAGGACATACCAATAGTGTCTAGTAGGTTCATATTTTACAGTTGGACTCTAATAACCCCCCAAGGCCTAACCGCCAAATTCGAGCATTCCAGCTTTGGAGGTAGCAAGAGAAAAACTCATCGATTCTTACTCGGCTAAAGGAAAAGAATTATCGACAAGGGAAAAAACTCCTTGGAATACCTTATTTGATTGTTAAATCTAAGGGAACTGAGCCACTCAAGGCTCCCCTACTAGCACACTTTATTACAAACCCCATGGGGTATGGTCATTTCGACAAAAAAGCAAAAAAGGCTAGCCAAAACTGGCTAACTCTGGAACAAACTGAACTTCTAAACTTTGGAAACGAACATGCATCATGTTCAATAACTGGCGGCTCAATAGAAAGTTCAACTATTGTACAAAATAGTTGGTAACACTCAACATAGGTGTCAGGGGACAGAGGTCAGATGAATGGAGCAAGTGGCAACTAAGGCTAAGCAACCAACAAGATCGAATGACTGATCTTGAGGTTTGAAAGACAACATTCTGTCATTGTATTCCTCAGTGGGCCATTATCCCAAGATGGAATTTTATAATTAATATAATCAAACTGTTTGTTGTTTTTCCCTAGTTGGGGTTTTCTAGGATAAATCAATGTGTCAAACATGAATGTGATTTCCTGTGTTTTTGCATTGCATGATTTGTTAAGATTCAATGTGTTCTCTGTTAATAATTTTTAGTAAATTATTTGGGATAGTTAATCGGATTTGGATTTGAAAATCCAACAAATTTATTGAGATATTTGATAATATCGATGACTCTAAAAAACGACGATATATAGCCTTATCAGTGATATATTTCCGTAAGTGTAACATTGGTCTAATATTTCTTTTTGTAAAGTGTGTTTCTTTAGTATGCATTTTAACCATCTAATCCGTTGGTCATGATTATGGGACCTATCCTACTTGAGTCTAGCTAGAGCTCATATACTTATTCTTTGTTGTATTATTAGAAGCAAGAGGAAAATCTCCCATTTGATCATTTTGGTAGACTTTGTTTCACACCCTTGTCTAAAAACTAAGTTGCATGGAATGTGAAAAGGTTATCCCCCCAAATGATTAGTAGAAAACATGATATATATATAAACCCTAATCTTGAAAACTGAAGACAAATTAACCTCTAAATTATTTCTAAACTTACCTACAAATTAACCTATCATTCTTATTTTATTCTAGGACAATGTATTGTTTCAACATATATATATATATATATATATACCTATCATTCTTATTTTATATATATATATATATATATATATATAAAAAAAAAAAGATATATATATATATATATATATATCATTCTTATTTTATTCTACGACAATCTATTATTTCAACATATATATGTATATATATAGGTAGGTTTAGAAATGATTTAAAGGTTAATTTGTCTTCATTTTTCAAGATTAGGGTTTTTTTAGACTCCCCATGGGTTCCATGCCCCCTCATCACTACTTTGAGGTTTCCCATTATCGATAAGTATTTGAGTTTCCAGGAGTTTCCAATATCCATATTTAGGCAGCTTAGGAGTTTCATGTAACATAGTCCAGAAAGCCATAGGCAGTTGGTATATATATATATATATAAATAATATAAATAATGATTAAGCTATAAAAGCACACATAAATAACAATATATTAAAACTATATATATATATATATATATATATATATATATATATTTTTGTTTTTTTCACGATGGTTCACCACAGAAGCCCTGTTTACACCATGACTACATCCACCTTGGAAAATATCTCTTATACTCGCTTGGCAAGTATACATGAACTTGGGCAACTACCCTCGAGAGGGTTCACGATTCGAACCCGGGTGGGAAGTGCAACAACCAAATCTCCCACCCACCCAAGCCTCGCCCCATGGACAAAAAACTATATATATATTTACATGTAACATGAATTATTACGAAGGGTTGCGTTCCCTTTGCCAACAATCACCTTAGTAACCCTATGACGGCTTATGTAGCCTAAGCTACAATTGTATTTTTTCAGATATCAGACAATTTTATAAAAACATAAGTATTTATTTATTTCGATTATTTTCTTCAAACAAATTGGGATTAATCTTAACATGAGCTCAGCCTATCTCCATAGTTTCATCACTAACAAGTAGAACAAATGGTTACAGTGGCTACATCTTGTGGAATGATGATGTAACTCCACCTATCATACGTCCGCCAAGATGACACCTTTTCAAGCATTGTATGATTATGCGCCTCCCATATGGAAGAAACTTGTTCAAGGTGATGCAAAAGTACCTGCAGTAAAAGGTCAACTCGAAGAAAATAAAAGAATAATGCAAGTACTCAAGGATAATTTAACTAGGGCACAAAATCTTATGAAGCAACAAGCAGATATACATAGAACATAACAAGAGTTTGAAGTAGCAGATTGGGTATTTGTGAGACTTCAACCATACAAGTAGTTGTCACTTAAGCAACAAGGGAAGAATAAACTAGCTCCCAAGTTTTATGGACCATATTGATTTATTCGAAAGGTTAGCCCCGTCGCATACGAATTGAAGTTACTAGATAAGAGTCTAATTTACAACGTTTTTCATGTCTCGAATCTTAAAAAATTATTGGGTTAACATTAAACTGCTTAGACGACACTCCCTACCTTGGACGAAGAAGGGAAACTTGTAATAGAACCAGAAGCTATCACCAACATTAGAGAAAGAAGACTACGTTCTCACATTATCAAAGAACACCTTATTAAGTGGAAGAATTGTCCAGAAGAAGATGCCTCATGGGAAACAAAGAAGTTCCTTCCACAATACCCATCATTGCCTTTCTTTGAGGACAAAGCATCTCAAAAGAAGAGGGCAATGTTATATACTTAAATAATATAAATAATCATTAAGCTATAAAAACACACATAAATAACAATATATATATAACAAGAATTATTACGAAGGGTTGCGTTCCCTTTGCCAACAGTCACCTTAGTAACCAAATGAAGGCTTATATAACCTAAGCTACAATTGTATTTTTTTAGATATAAGATATTTTTATAAAAACATAAGTATATATTTATTTCGATTATTTTCTTCTGCTCGCTTCAGCACTTTAGGAGTTTCCAGTATCCATATTTAGGCAGAGTAGGAGTTTCATGTAACGTTCTCGTATAAGAACAAGCAAGTCACGCTATAGGACGTTACAATGAAGTTAGATTCAAGAGTTGTGTCATTTGAAGACTTCAAAGACATCTCGAAGATGATTTCACGAGAAGATCAGAAATCAAACAAAAGATGTAGAAAGAACTTGACAAAGTTGCCATGGCAAAGAGAATATATCTCTTGTCTAAGAGATCATAATCAGAAATTGCTTCTTGAGATCAAGAAGGTGAAGGATAAACACAATTCAATCAAAAGCTAGAAGAGGAGAATCAAGATTTTCAGAATAAATATATTAGAAAATATCAAAGAGAATGGTCACCTTAAGAAGCATAAACAAGATCTAATGGATCAAATTCAGAAGTTTAAAGGTGATGAAAAATCCCACGAAGAAATGATCCGGAAGCTTAAGAATGATAAATTCGTTGGAAAAAGAAGCAAATACAAATCCAGTCCTCGTCACAATTCAAAAAGAAGCCAATCTAACAAAAAAGCAAACAATAAGAACTCCTTGTTGACACCGAAATTATAAAAATCATTTTGACCAATGACAAGGTCAAAATGAACATAAACAGAGGAGTTATGATTTCAGAAAACAAAGAACACAAAATCAACAAACTACGCAGAAAACAAGAAGTTCCATCCAACAAAGCAATGAACAAACAACTCCAATGAAGATAGATCTTGAATGGACCACTTCACAAACGATGCAACATTTTTTCTTGGGAATTCGCTATTTTTGCATCACAGCTCTTGGATCGACTCCTTTTATACGTTTTCCTTTCTTGGATCAACTCTCTTCATATCTCTTTGTATATTTTTCTCTGAGAACGACGCTCCATTTATGGAGTTAGAGTTAGGTTTAAGTTATGCTTTTAGCTTTTTATAGGAGCTACTTTTGGGTTCCCACTTTGTATTTTTATCATTGGTACTGCACAGTCCCATTGACCAACTTTTGGGGTCATTGGTTGGACATTAATAAAATTATATTATCTTATCTTACCTTATTTTGGTACAAACATAGGGATTGTACTCTATTGATCTAGTCCTGTACTGTATTGCTAGTTAGGCAATACAGTGAATCCAGGCGCTTTGTTGATGAGGATTTGTTTGTATACTCTTGGTCTTTCATTAGCACTCCCTAAACCTTTATATCTGAATATGCATCATATATTTCATCATAAATAAATAATGTTGTACATCAAGAATGTTACATCAAGGAGCCAAAGAGTGATCACAAAAGATCCTCTTTCTTACATAAGCAAGGAGGGATAGCATGTTTGCTTTGGCTCCAACTGGAAGACTATCTATATCTTTCCTAAAAATGAAATTCCAGTCTAAAATCTGTATAGCCAGATCTGATATAAATTCGAGCCTCTAAATTAATATATCTTAAGAAACAGATCTTTGTGATCTATACTTGATGCAAGTCCTTCAACTTAATTTCACAAGGGACATGATAATTCTTGACTAAATTTAAATCTTTTTTTCATACATGGAATACATAAGTCTAAGTTATCTTTTTCTGTAGCTAGCTACTTGTATGCAAAAATAAGTTATTGTTTTTAAACCTTATGAGGAATCCTTCTGTTTTCAAAACTCATTTCCTTTCGTTAAATTCCACATATTCTCTATATGTTGTGTTTGACATCGATAATCATGTAGGTTTATTCATTGTTTACACAATAAATTGTACTTTATTTGAATATTCATATGCTAGATGAAGGTATTATATATTCCTGACTTGACCGCTGTATGTGTTTTGGTTTAGGGAATTTGTTGGTATATCCTGAAGAGCATATCATATATGGAGATTATGCATTTGAAATATGGGATCCTAAATTGGTGGAACATACACTAAGCTTCATCAATCCACATAATATGAGAGTTGATATATTGACAAAATCATTTGATTGCCAGTCTTCAGGTATGCTTGATTTATTTAATCATTGAAAATTAGATCTATATTAATATCGAAGTTTTGCATAGATGATCTAATAACATGTCTGCAGTGCTATATTAGTATGTAATTGCATAGGAACTAGGGATTCAAGGTGTGTAAGGAATTGGAGTGGTTCAGTTGTGCAAATGCAATAACACTATACATATAACTTTCTGTGGTTAGATCTCTTTATTTGCCTGGCCAGAACTCTGATCCATGCATATGCTTGGATCAATGAATAGTGTAACCAGCCTGTTGGAATCGTATTGGATCTTAACCCTCTAGTACTTCAAGCACAATTAGGGGTTAACAATGCTCAACACAAGTAGAGTGAAATGGTATATGTGCCCTTAGGTAAAACAATGAGATGATGTTACAAACAATGTTTTAAAACTCGAACTCAGACATAGAATCAGTTGAGTTTCAACTTGGAGTTGGCCATGGGTCAGATAGGTCTGAACTTAATGACTTAGTTTACTAAAAATTTCATAAAATATTAAAGTTTTAATGGGAAAAATTTATTTTGAAGATTTCAAACAATTAAAGACAAACTATGCGAATTCTGCAGATGTATATACCATGCAAGTGAATATCTGAAAACGACACCTAGTGAAATACATATGTGAAACAAAATACATGATCAACAAAGCTTTAAATGGTCTCTAGAATCCAAAGCATAGCGTGCTACAAGGTACTAGCCTACTACATATCACTGATAACCATGATCAATCATGAAACCTAACACCATTGTTGGAAATGGGATCCTCGGCATGAGCTACAGGACCATCCTCTGGCATGTCTATTTTTTAATAGGTGTATATTTAATTACTTCCTAGGCAGCATGTAGTCAAAGAGTAAGGTGAGATTTGGTGTCTTTTGATGTTTTAGTGGATTGTCTTGAGTTTGGTGTAGGGTAGTTAACTGGAATTCTGATAGCTACTGCTTTGCTGAATTTTGGATGGGATGTGAAATCCTATTTTTATCATACGAGGTTCGATGAGGTTGGAACCCCTCTCAAATATCCTGAAACATTTAATGATAATATAAAAAATTTAAGTAAAAGGGTGGGAAGAGAAATATAAAGAAATGAATTGGTCACCTGAACTGGTTCAAGAGCATAGATGGCTTGGTTGAGGGTCAACTTAGTCGAGTCCAAGTGGACCATTTTTCAAACATTGGTTACAAATGAAAGAGGTGTATTTATACCACTACATGAGTGCTAAGGTACTAGCTGTAAAGAGGAAATTAGGTTGATATTGCCTTCAAACACAATAAAATCCAATAAAGTGTAATAATGGGTGTAGCAACCTACAACTACCCACAAGTTGGCCCATGAAGGGCCTCAACTACCCACATAGAGGGTTGGCCACAAGTGAAGATTAGCCAAATATCTCAGCTGTCAACAATTAGCTTGTGGGGTATTGGTTTCCCAATGAGTCAAACTCACTTGTGTATAGAAAAACTTGCTTGCATCAAATACAAATGGAGAAAAGGAAAAAAACGCCTCAATTTGAGTGGTTTTTGTTGTCAAGTTTTGGTTGATGTTTTGTCAAATTTGAGTCGAACTTAGTCTTTGGCTTGATTGAATCATTCACAGAACCAAGTTTTTCGACATTGGTATGTAGGACTTGATGAATCAACCAAATTGTCACTTCCTGTCTTCATTGTTCATTTCTATCGTATTCACAATTTTACCTTCTCTATATTTGCAAAAATATGTTAATTTTTTGTATCGGTGATTGGTTAGCCACATTCTCTTCTTATATGTCTTCAATCTTTTCCTTGCATTTGAGCCCTGTTTATCATAAGATATGGGTATTGTGCTTTCTCATTTGTCATATGGTCTGTAACATATATTTATTTATTCTGTACAGTTTAAAATGATCACCATCATCATCATTAGATCTGCACCATTGACACAACACTATCAAACCAACTGAATTGGCACTTTTACCTTCATTGTTCATTTCTATCGTATTCACAAACCTTTACCTTTTCCATATTGGCAACAATATCTTAACATTTTGTATTGGCAATTGGTTAGTGGTGTTTTCGTCTTGTAGTTTTGTAATCACATATTTGGCCTTGAGGCTTGTAAATCACAGGGTATGGGCTCTGTGCTTTCTCATTTGTGATCTGGATTGAACTACGTGTATGTGTATTTTTAAAAAAATTACTTGTATTTCTTTAGACAATTTAAATATCACCATCATCATCATCAGATACTCACCATTGACATACCGTTGTTTTCTTGGGCTTAGATTGCTTGCAATCCTGTATTGTGATATTTCCAATTCTTGCAGCAAAAATATTGCACCATTGGTTTTTGTTGATCATCTTTGCCAACTATTCTTTGGTGATGACTATGCCCTCTTATGTTATTTGTCTTCGTTGTTATTGTGATTACCATTATTTCCTAAGTCACCTGACACAAGGACACATGACAAATACGAGTGTCCAATATTGACACGGTGACCCCCAGACTCAGGACATAGAGGACATGTCTTATAAATATATATATAGTTTTTAAAATTATATATATTAAAAATATAGGCATATAGATCCAATTTTTTTTAGAAACTAGAACATTTACAAACATTCAATAGAAATTGTCAAATTACTAATAGGAATCAATACACAATACACATTTTGTCATTCAAAAATCACAATGAGACACAAATATCATAGGATATTCATATAGTTTAAGATCTCGAAACCATATTTCTTATTAAGTCATCAAAATCAAAATGTATTACATAGATGTCGGGATGCCAATGGCAACTAGTAGTAGTAAATAGTAAATACAAAACGGGGTAGATTGTAGATCATAGATGGGATCAAGATGGAAGAATCTCATCTGTCAATAGTCCTCCTCCATTCCTGAGTCAACAAACTCATCACTGGCACTAACATCCTCCTCCTCCTCCTCCTCTTCCTCCTCTCTGCCCATCAGACTGTTGAGAATATAGTTGTTATTGATGTCAAAGGAGTTCAGGAATGACAAAGAGATAACCAATAGACATAATAGAAGGATGAATTCAGTAAAAGACAAAGGATCCATTACGTGGATTGTCAATTGATGTCAAAGGAGTTCAGCAATGACAAAGGAATAATCAGTGAAACATGATGACAGGGTGAACTTAGTGCAAGACAAAGGAATTACAAAGTAGAATAGTAAATCAGTGGCAAATAACAGTTCGAAGCGCTAAGAAGATTTGGACGAATCCGCAAAACAAGCCGTGGAATCGCCAACGAATTTTGGACGGCCCAGATCATTCGAGAGACAGAGATCAATGGTCTATAATAAGATCTGCAAAATAAATATGCATGAAAAATAACATTCCCGAATGCTAGAGTGAAGTGAAAAATTGGACGGTCCAGATCAGTCGAGAGAAATTGCGGAGGCCGATTTTGAGAAGATCGACGGTGGTGAATGAATTCTGCACAAAGAAAAGTGGGGATCCCCAAATCTGCATTTGATTGTAGATCAACGGTTAGGATTGAATTTGCAAAAAAATCAATGGTGGTGAATAATTTCCGCACAAAGAAAAGTGAAGATCCACAGTCCACATTTGATTGTAGATCGATGGTCAGGAGTGTACCTGCAAGGAAATCGACGGTTCAGAAGAAATGCGGAAACAAAGTTACGAAAGAGAATTGCGTAGGTCCAAAATGGGAAAGTGTGGTTTCGCATTCCGCGATTCGCAATTCGTAAGATCGACGTTCGGAAAAGACTTCGCAAGAGATCGACGACGCGGAAGCACAATTGCAGAAGTTGTTTGAACAAAATTGGAAAACTCGCAATCCGCAAGATTGACGGTCAGGAAAGACTCCACAAGAGATCGACGGTGCAGAAGAAAGATTGCGAAAAGGAAATTGCAGAAGTATTTTTAAGGAATTTGGAAAACCCGCAACCCGCATTTGATCTAAAGATCGACGATTAGGAAAGAGTACGCATAAGATCGACTTCGCGGAAGAAATCTTGCGGAAAGCAAATTACGGAAGCACTTTGAAGAAATTTGGAAAACCAACAATCTACAATCTGCATCTGATCTAAAGATCAACTGCCAGGGAAGAGTCTGCAAGAAATCAACACTACAGAAAGTATCTTGCAGAAAGGTACATTTTGAGAAAAGTCAAAACGCAAATCCGCAATCTTCATCTGATCTCAGATCAACGGTTAGAGAAGAGTCCGCACGAAATCAACTGTGCGGAAAGGTTGTTGCAAAAAGACAATTGCAGAGTAAGGAAATTGTGGAAAGATGATTATGGAGGGAAATTTGTGTTAGATCGACGGACAGGAAAGAGTCCGTAATGGATCAACTACTCAGGATGGTTGCGGAAATATCATTGCAAAAAAAGACAAATTCAGAAGAATTTCTGGTGAAGAATTATCATTGTTGAGAGGCGATTCTGGTAAGGTTTTGTTGCGGAAAGGTATGACTGATAAACCTAAATAGAGTTAAAGAATTGTTAAAAAGAAGAATTGAGTTTTCATGAAGAGGCATGATCTAAGAATGAAAAGGCACAACAGTGAAGAGATGCATTCACAAAAAACGTGTTAGAGGGTACTTATAGATAGAATGATGAGTGAGAGAAATCATCTTTTCAGTCCAGACTGATGTAGCAACAAGTAAAATAGAGACCAAGGCAGACATAAGAAGATATGGAAGTTCGATAAAACCATACTAGGGTGGTGCTAGGGCAGGCTATATGCCTGCAGGGGGTTGTAGCCTCCTTTCAGTAGAAGCTGGTAAATAGGGTGTAGCAGCATCTTTCTAGTAGTAGCTAGTAAACAAGGTGTCGAGGCATCCTTTCAGTAGTAGTTGATAAGCCAGGGGATTATAGCCTCCTTCTAGTAGTAGCTGGTAAACAGGGTGTTGTAGCATCCTTTCAGTAGCAGCTGATAAACCAGGGGGTCGTATCCTCCTTCCAGTAGTTGCTGGTAAATAGGGTGTAATACCATCCTTGTCTGTAGTAGCAGGCATAAACTATTTGTAAACACAATTTTGTAGTAATAGAAAGTATTGGTGGTTTACCAAATTAGGCGTCCACGATAAATTTGTGTTTTGTGTGTTCTTGTTGATCACGTGTTTTAACGAATAAATTAAAAGTGGTTTAAATTGTTAAAAAGTTATCAATATTGATTCACCCCCCCTCTCAATATTGTCCAATATTCCAACACAGACGGTCTGCATTTGTTGGTGTGGAGGACGAACCCTCCATAGGATTACCATCATCAAAAGTGGTTGGGTCTAGCACTGGATCATTAAGATCCATGTTGGCTAATGCCAACTTAGTAGTGCCGTCCAAACCCATATCATCAGGAAATACATCCCACATCTTTGTCTTTCCCTTCACCCACTCCTCCCTCTTTCCTGTAAATAAGACGAAGGTTGGAGTGCACATACACCATTGACTCTGCCCTGGACTGCTCAAGCTTGCTCATCTTTAACTGTACAAGTTCCCATATGTGCTCCAATTCCTCTCACAACAAGAGGATGAAGTAACTTAAGAGATGACCCTTAAGGCTATCTTTTGTAGAAGAGGGCATGCTCCCCCATGAGTTGCCCACCAAACATAGGGTTTCTTAACCCCCTTATCTTTAAGCACCTCATAGCCTCCAAATCTCCTAGTGGTAGTGGAAATCTTTGCAAATCCCTCCTCCACCTTCTTAAGCATGCTTCTATTCGGAAGTAGTCGTCTAAATGTTGTCTTCCTCCCCTGTGAATTTTCTCCATCCATGTGAGGGACTTTGCGTGAGGGCCTCGACCCATCATTGACCCAGTCATGACTGTAGTACTTGGGGTTCAATGAGTGGGCCAAGCAATGCAAATGTGTGCAATTCCTATTCCACCTGGATATACGAATATCCTGTATGATGGACCATAAGTTCTTTGTCAATGTCTCATACTCGACATGCTCATTCTCCATAACGATGGTCCTCACAGACTCAATCATGGAATCCCACCCCTCATAAACATCTGTTAGGATGGGTTGGTTCGTGTCTGCAAACCGCAACAAAGAAATGACCGGGTCCATGATCTTAATGGTAAGACCTACCCTCTCCTTTTAACCATCATCTAGCATTGTGTCCTTTACCTTTTTTGAAACAATCTGATCCACTTTTCTTTGAAAGGACCAAAAATCTGAAATAACCAATGGGACCCAAGAGCGGTTATGACCTCCCTCAACCTCTTGAGCATGATGAATGAGGAAGCAAATCAAGTATCTGCGACCGTCAACAATGAAAGATGTGTGTGTTCTTTGTAGATTTTGAGGGCATTGGTGTGGTTTTGTACAAAGTTATGAATATGGCTTGCATCCTCAATAAGTTTGCCAATCAATGTGACATCTGAAGCAATAGATTTCAATACTAAATTCAAAGAATGGACAATGCAAGGTGTCCAAAATACCTTTAATATCAATAAAAGAAAGTATAAATGAGTCTAGACTGTACAAGACTACAACTAATGGCTCAAATGAAAATCTATGAAAATCTAAATACTTGTGGATATTTAGCTTCCACAATCATGCCAACAACCTTGTAAACAGATGCATTGTCTGAGATGATTTGTACACAAGACTCAACTCCTACGTCTTCAATGACTTTGATGAACAACTCACCCATTTACTGTGCATCCTTGTATTTCCCAAGAGCATCCACCGCTTTCAAGAACATCGGTCCATTTGGGGAAGACACCATGAAATTGGTGAGTGGACGGCGTGCTGTATTTGTCCATCCATCAGAAACCATATTGACGTCGACTGAGGGCCATTTTGATCTAATTGGCTCAAGAATTTTATCCACCTCATTCTTTGCCTTAACCAACAATGTGGTTCTAAGCTTCTTTGAACCAGGAGACACGTAACTAGTTGGAGCTTGTTCAATTAGACTTCGACACATCTCTATGAACAATGGTGAGCGTGCAACATTGAATGAAATGAAGTTGAGGTAGAAAAGAATGCAATGGTAAGGTCCACCTCTTCTCGTGCCTCTTGTTGAAAAATCCGGTCCACTGGACCGCTTGTAGTTGGCCTCTTTGTCTTGTTATGAATATTTAAATGATATACTAATTATTAATAATAAATTATTATTTACTAAAGTGAAAGGGAGTAACCCTTCACAATGCATGCTCAAGCCTTATAAAGGCGAGCCTCATTGTAATATTTTATCATCATCTATTAATAAATTATTATTATTATTTTTCAATCATGGAAGTCGGATTCGCTCCTTAACTCTCCAACCGGATACGGTTGTGCCATTTGGTATCAGAGCAGATACGTTCCTCCTGCACTGAGCTCGGATTCGACTCATTCACTCCTAATTCTCCCCGTTGCTCCATCTCCTCTCCACTCCCTTCCAATCGCACATCACATCTTTCCTCCATTTCACCCACATCTCTCTCACACTCATTCCTCCCATTTGCTTCATCTTCCATGTTCTTCCTTCACACTCATTTCCTAACTCCCAATACTTGGCTCCTCCTTGTCCTTTCACATCTACCGCAAACCCTCTACACCACCTCCACACTAACCCCATCTCCCACACATATCCCACCACTCTTCGCTCCCCACTTCTCTCATGCGCCCTCTACTCACAACATTGTGCTTCCCATTCTATTCTACACCCAACGCCCATCCCTCTTGCATCATCCCCATCTGCCTCTTCCACCCACGCTCACATACACTCGTCCACTCCTGCCTGCTCTCTAACCCTACACATGCTCCCTCCTTCTGTTCTTCTTCCCTTCACTCTACGCTCCTTCATCTCTCCACATACACTCCTGTCCAACCCACTCCACACCCCATCTCTCAGCACCTGCAATTCACCCCCACAGCCCCCTTCTCCACCCTCCCTAAGCTGCTCTTTTGCCCCTCTTTGCATCGCCTATCTTCCTCCACCTATACGGCTACAACCATCCTCCATACATCTATGCTCTCCCGCCACATTCCATCCCTTCGCCGTTCGTCTTCCACTCGCATGGCTCTCACCAGCTACCACACGTTGAACCCTACTTCATTCGCTACATCCTCCCTTTCATTGCAGTGTCATCCGCAAACTGCTCTCCTTGCCTGTGCATTGCCACTCCAACCCTAAAATGTTTAATAAAAGAAATTCAAATATTATATAATTTCTATTATAATAATATTATTTTTTATTAAATTTTAAAAAATTCAAAAGGAAATTAAGAATACAAATATTTAAAAATAATTTTATAATTATTATTTTTTATTTTGAATCCTATTTAATAATCCTAATAATAATTGTTATTAGTTCATCAAATCTATCAAAGACTTTAAGTGTCTTTAACTATCCATAAGATAGTGTCCTAATACACACCTCCACATACGAGGACGAAGACCATGGTTGAATTAAAAGACCAAATCGAGAAATTGGAGAAGGACATCAAGGCCCTTGTCGCTAACCAAAAAAACTTGAAGGAAGAAATGAAAAATAACAATACAGTGCTTAAGAAAGAAATCAGAGACAAAGTTGTTCTGGTACTAGAAAGAAGGCTAGATGAAAAATTGGACTTCATAAACGAGAAACAAAAAGACTTGGATGACAAAATGGGTACCATGACTCAAGACATAAACACCATAACACAGAACTTGAGCACCATGATGCAGAACCATAATTCATTAATGGAGGTGTTACGAAAACTAATGCCTAGTACAGATCATGTCAACAGTCCAGACATGTTAGATGCCTCATTTCATGTTTCCAAACAGGAAACACTCGCTAAGAATCAAGAAGATTTGCGAAAAGAAATGAAGATTAACAATGCAACGCTTAAACAAGAGATTGAAACAAAAGTACTGCCAGATATGGAGGCACGATTAAACAAAAAAATAGATGCTATCAGTAAGATAGTAGAGAAGGAAAAGGCTAAAAATCACCGCAAACAACGAAGCAGTTCAAATATGTCGGTTGCATCATCCAATAGCTCTGAGTCACCATTAAATCGTAAAGAAAAAGGAAACCAATATCGTCCTTACATATTGTACCCACCTAAGGCAAAAATAGGGTTGTCGAAATACAGTGGAAGTCAAGACCAATGGGTTGCCTGGTTAAACAAAGCAGAAGAGTACTCGACATCTACAATATTCAATCTGATGAGGAGAAGGTGAAATATGCGTCAATGCATATTGGAAGGGTACGTCTATAATTGGTACAGGTGGTGGAAAAGAGACAATTTTTCCTACACTTGGAACTTGTTCAAAAATGATTTTTTTAATGGGTTTCAAGGAATCGCAGAAGATGAATTTTTTCAGAAAGTTGACCAGATTACAACAGGATGGAAGCGTTGAGGAATTCACACATAAGTGGGAAACCCTATCGACATGAGTATTTGGGTTATCTGATAAACAAAGACTCGAAATCTATCTAGGAGTTCTTAAACCATACCTCCAAAAAGAATTAAAGATGCAAGACATACCTAACTAGAAGTGTCAAGATATAAAGAAAAAGCAACAGAACAGAAATTGGATGGAATAAAAATAAGAGGCGATAACAATTATCGACAAGGAAAAGAGACACAATGTAGATATTGTGAAAATAATTGGTCACTCGATCATCAATGCCATAAACCTCAATCATATGCCTATGAAATTGAAAATAGGTCGAAAACGTCTAAGAGTTAATCTGATAATAGAAAAAAGAAGAAAAACACATGTCGTCGATGTAGTGATGACTGTACCCCAGGCCATAAATGTAGGAACAGTGAGACAATACGGTGCATAATCATCAATGGAAAGGAAGTGCAACTCTCTGCAAAATAAGTCTTGTCTGATTCTAATACCGACATAGAATCAGAGTGAAGGACGACATTAGGAAAAATCAAACTTTAAAGACAAAGCTCTCCCAAGGGGAAGGCAATGTTATGAATATTTAAATGATATATTAATTATTAATAATAAATTATTATTTACTAAGGCGAAAGGGCGTAACCCTTCACTATGCATGCTCAAGCCTTATAAAGGCGAGCCTCATTGTAATATTTTATCATCATCTATCAATATATTATTATTATTTATTCTCAATCATGGAAGTCAGACTCGGTTCTTAACTCTCCAACCGGATACGGTTGTGCCATTCTTGTTGGATAAGTATCAACCTCACTCCCATATCGGTTAGGTGGAGCCCTAGTGCTAAAGGGTTTCCTCAAGAATGAAAGAGGATCCTCATTCTTATGTGTTTTGCTTGATGCTTCCATGTTCCCTTGTCCAACATGATCGTCTTTGAAGGGCCGGAAAATGCCCCTTAACTTGGTAATATGTGCTCTTGAACTCATTCTTGTAGAAATTGCAACTCCAACACATATTGCCTCCCCCACCAAGCTTTGCTGCAGGCCCCTCTTTCCTTGTAACATACTTCCACAAAGGGTATTTACTCTCTTGTCCTTGTTGTCTTGCTAAAATAGGGTTAAACAGACCATGAACTCCAGTAGAAACCGTTGGAGCACTAGCAACAGTAGAAGAGGATATGTTTGTAAGAGGAAGAGGAGGGGAGGTTCTAGATGGGGCATTTCTCCCTTTCCTTTGCCCTTTAGCTGCTGCCCTAGTTGATTGAGAAATTTTTCTTCTTGCTTGATGGTAAGCTTGACTCCTCAACAAATTTCTCCCTCAAATGCACTTGGAAACCCTTGCAAATGCTTCAAATCTCCTTGCACTTGCAAAAAACACACTCTTAGCTCTCCCTTCACTTGCAAAAGTAAAAATGAAATAGAAAAACCGGTTTTAAAGTGACTGCGAGCCTTTTTTGCGTGGTTTGAGTGTCCCGTTTTTGGGACACGTCTTGACAGACACGAGACACGATATCAGTTCGTTTTGGACACTATTTTTTTCGCATCCGAAAATTCGGACACGAAAAAAATCGTGTCAGACACGAACTAGGGTCGTGTTTGTGTCAGACACGACCCCACAAAACACTTTGACCTAAATGGACGTGTATGGGTACTTGGATTATTTCTATTAGTCCTTTAACTATCCCTCTCCTTGACACGCATGCGTTTCTTATCTTCTTTGTTTTGAGGATTGTTACTTCATTCATGTGTTTAGTGTCATCTTAGCTACATAAATGATAAAATTGTTCTTTGTACACTTGGATTCAAGGTACTTTTCACATTTATAGTTTGTGCCCTAGGAATTTTCCTCTTTGTTTCTTTCTTGGTCTGGTTCCCATTATTAATTTGGGAAACATATTTCCTTAGTGCATGATTGCATGGGGTTCATAATCACTTTTTTTTAGTGACATCCCATGCCCTTCACTTACCAACTTCAATGGTCGATTCAATGCATATTTGTAGGATGTGTGGGAGTTACCTTCATCTTTTTCTTGTATTTGAGAAAGTCACTTTCTATATCATCTTTCAGCAACCAATTTGTTGCTTTTTTGTCCATCTTCTTGATGAGAAGCATATAATTTCAATTTGAATAGTGATACAGTTTGTCCCCTCTCCTACTTCAAGTTAAATTTCTTCTTGAGGACTTCATTGTGCAAGTGTGCAATGCCTGTTAACGTTGTAGGGAATGTATTTTCCCAATATGCATTTATGTCTTGCCCATTGGCATTTCATATTATCTTGAGGCTTACCCTCCTTGAATCCCTCATGTTAACTTGGATGTCTTCTCCCTGGTCACTTGGTATTGCTCAAATTGGCAGCCTTCCAAAAGGTCACAAAGTCTAGCACTAAGGGTGGCAACCATTTAGGAGATGCGTCCACTGTCACCATAGAGCACTCTCCTTACGTTTTAGGCCAACTCCTAGAGACCAAGGGGGAGTCCCTAACAGAGGTGATATAGACTTGAAAAACAAGAATATCCCACGAGCAACCTCTTGATAATTGGCACATTGCCTTGTGGAGTCAAAGCATTGAATATAAGCATGTTTACCATGTACTTCAAGAGGATAGGAGTTAGAATGGATAAATGCTCACAACTAGTGAAAATGATTAAAAATCCTTGTCGTTGTTATAAGAGGACGACCACCAAAATATGCCCAAAGATAGACATAAATCACTTAGAACAATGGCAACTTACCGAAGACGATATTGTTAATGGAGAGGGGTAGAAATCACACCTTTGGGGTAGCCAATGAATGAGAGACAAATCTGGAATTGAATTACTAGATCTGGTTTGTGCCCTAATCAGCGCCTAGAAATCACAAGAAGATCATCTTAAACCACTAGAGGGATGCCCAAGTGAGTAGGGATGATAATAGATCTTGTCTTCAGCTTGTAATACTTTGCAAAGATGAATTTACATAGCTGTACTTTCAAATCAGATCTGAAAAAACATACATAGCACTTGCACATAACTGTTAATCTCGCAAAACAGCCACAAGGAGACACCCTTGAGGATGTACCATAAAATCAAGTAGGGCACATCTCTTTGATGATTAGTTTCTTCAATACAACAATATTTTTTGTTTTTTAATATTTTTAATTTTTAGGGTTTTCTATATTTAATTTTTTAGGGTTTTTAGTATATTTGATTTTTTGTATTTCTAAATATATAAAATATAGTATTTGGAAATTCGAAAAAAGAGAAAATGAGGGAAATATAGCTAGGGCTTCCTTAGGGAAATGAGAAAATTGGGGGTATGTTCTCACAAGAATAGACATTTCAATGCTTGATGAACTAGGTTAAGGCTAATAAATCCTACGTTATGTTAACACTTGACCTAATTAGGACAAACAAGATGCCGAGGTCCAATACATGGGGGATCTCTCAAGAGGAATGCCTCACCATTAAGACTAAATCAACAATGGACGAATCCCTAAATTTTGCTTACCTTGGATACCTACGGCAATGCAAGACAAGAGGTTCAAGATCTTGCCACAATTAATGGAGAAAAGGAGAAGAGAAAGAGACCAAAGAATCCTACCTCCTAGAAATAACCTTGAAAGATATGCAAAGAAGCCTCAACACCAAGAAATATCCTTAGAAACCCTAAAAGAGCCATGAAGAGGTGCACAACACATCAAGATGACAAGAACTCATATACCATAAAAGAAATAAGATTTCAGTCATATTTGATACTGTGATTTTTCTTAATGATTACAAATTAGAGGAGGGCGCTATATTTATAAGGAAGAAGTGCTAACTTTTTCCTCTCCTAGGCCGACCGACCTAATTTTGAGTTAAAATGAATTTTTAGGGTTTGTCATCCACAATCGGGGGACTAAACCTCATAAAACATAAAACTAATGATAAAAAGAATGAATTTTTAGGGTTTGTCATCCACAATCGGGGGACTAAACCTCATAAAACATAAAAATAATGATAAAAAGTGATGATAGCTTCAACAAGATGAAAAGTTGAGCTTAAAAGGAGGACATCATGCCCCATCTAACCTCAACAAGTGTCCTATTCTCTCAATGCCCTCCTTTAGATGGTACGTCCTTCGAACCTTGCTTTAAGAGGTGGACGATTTGGCCTTTTGACCTAGATGAACAAAGGAGAGGGGGAAACATAATAAATTAAGCTCCAAGTGGATATAAATGAGGTGTGCTAGAGTGAGTATGACAACCCTTCCAAGTGTAATCACCTTTAGAAAGCATGAAATCACGAGTGTGGCAAGGGGCTCCTAAGCCATGTCTGCTAATGGAGTCACCCCAAGATGCACCAATACCTACCCAATGTTGAAATTTTTAACTACTTTCATACACAAGTACTTATGTGTGCTCTTTTAAAATTTTCTTGGCATAATTACACATTAAGGTATCAACCACATTAATTACTTATGAGCAGTGTAACATTAAACGGTTATCATGACAGTAAAAGTAAATGAAACAGAAAGTAAATGTATCACATCACTTTACATAAATAGACATGCACAATAGACACCATATTTTAACTTGGGAAAACCCTTTGTCTTGAGGGAAAAACCCAACAACCTTTCACTATGAAGATTCATTAATAAGAACAAGTGTACATCATGACCATCACTGTCAAACCCTTCTCACACATGAGGGTATTCATAAACAGAGAGACCAAGTACTTATCTTTTTCATGTGGAACATGAAGCTGCAACATCAACACATTGAAGCATTGGCATCATCATCTTGTACCAAGCTAGCCTCAACATGCTAGAATCATCCATCTCATTAAGGGGCTAATGCCAAGCCGTAGTCAAGCTACAAAACCGAGCGCTGCTCTCTCTCCATCTCATAAGGCTAATACCAAAAACACTATGCTAGAACAAGTGCACCCCTTGCTAGGGAAATCCTAGCCTTGACACCTCCACCAAACCTCCACCTGCAAATCCACACGCCTCCCTGCAAAAATGTGTTAAGAAACAAATAGATTCACAAGCAATGTCCAAGAGAAACGATTTTCAAATCATGTGCAAGAACATTCGACAAATCTTCCAAGTTTTTTTCCAAAATGAAAAATTTCAAGAACGCCAACCTGGTTCCAGTTTTAGTTCTTCATTGTTTAATGCCCAAATCCCAATGTTAGCATGTGCATAAAAAATTAATAACGTACGACTGAAAACATAAATGATAAAACACATGAGATTTCTTTTTTCTTTAGAATTCTGAAAATTTATGGCAGCCCTAAATTCTTACTCAGAAATTTAATTTTAGCCACACACGAAATTTAAACACTCAGATTTTTGGTCAAGTTGACCTAGGAAAAACTCCGAAGGGAAAACCCGTTCTTTAGAGAGAGATTATTTATATTTCAGGCGAAATTGCAAAGTCAAATCAACAGTACTTATCTCATGATTTCATCTCGAAATGCGTGTAAAAAAATCCCAGTATGGACTGCCTTGATTTTTGTGTGTACGACCCACACGTGCGGCAGTATGGACTGCTGTACGACCTCAAAATTCGTGCCTGATTTCCTTGCCTCGAAAACTGTGCCTGCTACCTCGAAAAATGTGCCTGTACATACAACATTAAATGCTGTACTTCATCCCTTGAGATCTGTGCTTGTATTGTACTGTACGAACTGTCTATATGGATTGTACGAAATAGCCTTGGAAAACGTGCTTGCTGCAAAATATTTCTTGGGAAATATGCCCAAAATTTTTTCTTCCTGTGTCTGAAAATTTTGCAGAATTTTTCTCTCTTTCTCTCTCAAGTTTCAGGAACAAATTCTCTTCAAACCTTAGTTTCTTCTCTTGCTCCTGTCTCAAAATCTCTCTCTTAGAAAGTGAACAATGAATGCACTTTGCCTTTCCCAAGCTCTTTTTGTGTGAGTAACTTCCTTCTCAAATCCAATGGATGAGATTAGATGAGATCCTAGGGCCAAGATCACATCTCACATTTTTCTTATTAAAAAGCAATTAATGAGTTTTTAAATATTAAATGTGAGACTTTATTACACACCCATTTTAATAATCTCATTAAAGTCACTTAAGACTTTATTACTCACTTTTAATTTATAAAGTGACTTTATGTCAATAAAGTCAATCTCACTTTATAAATGGCTAGGGACCACATTTAAAATATTCTTGTCCACCCTAAGGCATGAGTGAACAAACACTTCTCTAGGTAAAAAAATCAACACAAAATTCTCTTTATTGTCGGAAATCCAACTGCCAAAAGTCTTTTTACAAATGGTGAGAGATTGTATAAATAGATCCTCACAATCTAAAACCTAAGCCTCAAAACTATGGAGGGCTAGGATCAAAAGATAATACATCAAGATCAACGGCTAACATGTGCTAGATAAAATATACATGGATCACTCTAGAAGGGGGACACACTCCTTTAATGACGCCCTAAGGGGGACATATGACATAACATGTGGGGGGCTAGGAGGTATAAAACATCTTCACTAGCAAACCCCAAATACAATCATCATAAGATATAACATAAAGTGACTAATGACACTAGGACGTGTGTCCCTCCATAGGAAAGATGATTCCCCCAAGAGATAGATATGAGGGTGCATGGACCCAACAAGTGATGAAAACCAAGCCGAAAGGTTTATAATGCATCATTAATAAGTCCCAGAGCAATCTCATGCCATTTCCTTGCTAGCGACTCTTCCATTAGTTTCATGTCGAAACATCATCCTAGAAAAAGAGAGAAATGCCTGTAACTCACTGCTGATTGATCCAGGCCCCCATCTGAGCCCAAAAATAAATTCGGAGACATAGGAATATGGTAATGATGGGTACCTATACCCATATCTCCCCTGTAGCACCCTAGGAGAACATAAATAATCTCTGTAAATCATCTACAGGCCATATTTTCATGGCAAATCTACTACTGGATGATAAAATGACTAAAACATCAAGTACCTGTGCCTAGAATAGAAAAATGAGTGTGCAATTGGACTTAGAATGACCTAATCAACTAGGAATGAGTACTCATACACCATGTGTCCATCAAGAAACGCATCTGTAAGTCCATTCATACTTGAATAATAAAAATATGGCATGTAACTTCTGATAATAATAAAAATAATGCAAACCATCATGTAAAACATTTGTCTGGAGCATGGAACCATCTAATGAACATTGAAAAGCCATGAATAACCAAGATCAAGCATTGTCGACCAAACTCATCCCATAAGTTGTTGTTGACTTGGTCAAACTGGGTTGGCTAGGTAAAAATTGATCAAAATAGTGACCAAACTGAAAATCATTGATGCTGGATATACAAATGAATAAAGTATGCTCCCTTATTTATTTTAGTAGTAAGCCTATAGTATAAAGTGGTATTTAACTGGCGATCATGAATATAAAACATCAATAATAATTTTAAATCAAAGTAACCCGTCACTCCAAATAAGAACCTCAAGAGAATACTCATTTATAGACTTTGCCATTTTGCTAGTAATGGGTGAATGTGAGAGGAATAAGGCTAGGCTAAAGGGTTTGACTTGACCAGCTAAACACTGTGACCTCATGGTTAAAGGAGAAAAGGGGAGCCACCTGTACATATGTTGGATAGATGAACGCTAGGGGATGGTGGTGCCTCACAAATGGGTGGAGTGCTTCCAATAGACTCTAGACAAGAAACCTTTATTGTATTTATTTATAGTCAACTTTTCCCACTTTAAGATTTAACATTTAGCTTTAATTTTTGGATCATGCATTTATTTATAGTCAACTTTTCACACTTTAAGATTTAACATTTAGCTTTAATTTTTGGATCAACTTTCACTAGCCATCCTCCAAGAGCAGCTGCCTTGAATAGCCTTGAGGGCCTCAGATAATGACTCGGTATGACCTCCATTGCCCACCATCGTCCATAGGTGCGATGGAGTGACCACCCTGTTGCCCTATAGGGACAAACGACCTCACATCATACAAAGGATGAGTGCTCGTCTCTTGACAACTGACTAGCTACAAAAGACATTTAATTTATTTGCGGTAGTGTTTAACAACACTGTTTTTGTTGACTTAGCATCCATTTAGATACGACATTTAAGTTTCGATGCTTTAGTGTCTAAAGGCACTTTTATTAGGAAAACTTGCTTTCGAGGAATAAAAAAGAACATCCCTGTGATTAGAATCATACACTCTAGACCTGAGACTCTAAGGAAACATGGAATCCATTCAACATGGAGGCATAGGCAGGGGAAATCCTCGATATCACTAGTTAAGGTGTAAGTTAGGGTCAAAATCAAGAATGAAAGATAGAAGGTGGATAGGAACAAATGACAAAATGATGCCATGACTAGCAAAGTCCGTATAAGGAATGACCAAGTCCATACTACGATAAGGGCATAACCAACGAGTATACAAAAGAACTTCTCACGTAAAGCAACTAAATCACTTATACTCTAAACCAACCAATAAGAGCAACATAATACATCGCCAGTGCATAGCCACCATACACCAAAGTCAAGCTACCAAAGAAGTAAAGGACCACAATAAACATCCAAGTGCACGAACCATATACATGTTGGGTCATATACTTGAATCTGTAATCTATATCATCTGAATGGCACTGGAAAACTGCTACTATAGATACCATGGGCACTGTCATCATATCTGCTCTGTAATGTCCTCTTCTAATTAAGCGCTTAAACACCCGCTAACCTACTTAAATTCCCATAGGTTCGAGCGGGTATTGCATGAAAGGGAATTGACTGAGGACATTTGATACTTAGAGCAGATCAGGACACTTGTTCTCACATATATATAGTAGCCGGGCTACCATATTCTATTTTTCAGGTTTCAGTACATTTTTCAGCCAGTTCCTCTACATGAGATGCTGAGATGAGCATCTATGATAGATCATGATTTGATTGATGGACTATAGTACTATCCCATGCCATAACTGAGTCTCAGGACACTTAGATTTGGAGACTGATGTAGTCATTTTATCTATTTACAGAGCAGTTATTGGTGCCCAGAGTTGTATCAGTGTTTTCTCATTGGACTGATGTTGGTTCAGATGGATTATTTACATGTTTATGACTCAACTTATATCATCTTGTGTTATGGTTATCATTTGCTCTTATACTCATTCGTGTGACATGTATTAGCATTTAGTGTCATGATCTGGCGGTCATATCAATATGTGGACTTGGATGTATTGATGTCCCTACTCAGACCTGTAAGATCTTGATCTATACTCATTGGTTTTACTCTCCTTAGGGAGAATAGAGGTAGTCATTCTCACCATACTTTGGTTTGCTAGTGTTGGTTTCATTATTCATTGTCTCCACCCATCCATTACCTTCCAGTTATGTTCTTAACCCGACCTACTACTTGACTTATGGCATGGAGGACCTTTCCCCACTAGAGCCTTTGTTGGACAAGCCTTCCTGTTATTTGTGTCTCGGCTCTGAGTTGCCTAGGTTGTGTTGGCTAACTTGAAACAAGTAGTGCTGCCATCAATACAATGTATTTGGAAATGAAATGAATATCCTATGAAAAAGCCCATTCATGAAAAGTAGTGTTTCTAAACATACGTGAATGCAAGGCTAGCCTAATGAAATTGGTTTCGAAGTACAATGAAAAGAATATCTTAATACATTCATGAAAAGTAGTGTTTTTCAACATACATGAATGCATAAAGCCTAGATAATAAAAATCCGTGTAATAAAAGCATGGACTAAGGCTATGGAAAATCAAAGGCCCAAAAAAGCAATGGTTCCTAAAAGTTATATCTAAGGATTGCTGGCCTTACTTGAATTGAGTTGGATTGTGAGCATTTGTCAAGGTGAATAAGCACCTCTGAAGTAACTCACCCATTTGTGAGGCACTGCCATCCCCTTTGTTGTTGCTTGTCTGTCATATGCTAGAGTGAGTATCTCCTTTCCATATCCGAAGTGTCACAATATCAAGTTGGTAGTCACCCTTTGGCCTAGCCTTGTGAATTTTAGCCTTCACCCTTCACTAGCAAAATGATTACAACTATGAAGTGAGTATGATCTTGAAAGTCTGGACTGAGTTATAGTTAATAAATGTAAACCTTATATATTTGGTTGATAGATCGCCAGTGAAATGATTACTACTTGTTGTGATTATTACTTGAATGATTTGTAGAGCATGTCTTGATCTTTGAACACTTGCAGTAGATGGATGTCAGCCTGGGTTATATTATATGGTCATTTACAAATTATTATTTTGTGTATCTGGGTGTATTGGATATTGCAGATAATCATGCAGATATCTGTAGAGTGTATGAGTATACACCTTAGATGGATTTGGACTCTGAGTCCAGTGAGACAGCTTGTTTTTAGTTCCGGGCACTTGCAGAGATGATTTGGCTCAGCTTACCCTTCTGGTATAGTTTTACCATACTGAATGGCCTGTCTTAGCAGAGAGATATTTTTCTTGGATCTCCTAAGGAGCTGTATGAGGCAGGGGGGGTCCAGCCACTTGTTTGTACCATATTACCTCCCTCTCAGAGAGCATGGTAGGCTCAGTTGGATAACGTAGGCACCTTAGGAGGCATTTTTTGGCATGAAACGTTTCTCGAGGCAGATAAAAAAAATTAAAATGGCTATTGAAGAATTCGATTTGGGCTACCGAGGCAAGGAAATGGCATGGGATGAGTTTTGATGATGAGAGTGATGTCTTCCACTTCTTCTCCAACAGTTGCAGCACTTAAATGGCCCACATCTATTTTTTGGGCATATTTTATTATTTTCTGGAGCTTTTTGGAGGCTCATGATTTCCTCAAGGAGGCACAATTTCACAGTTAAAAAATAATATTATTTTTATTGTGCCATGGGGACACCCAAAGGGAGTTAGTTAACACTCCTTGGACCCACCATGTGCTTCATTTATTTTTTGTTGAGTGGGATCCCCTCTCTTAGCGTGATTTAGTCCACTTTTATATTATATTATTGTATTGATCCATGTATTGTATGTTGAGCTCATCTCAACCATTGATTAGAACATTTGTGTCTTTTAATCTTAGCCACCCATTTGAAAAGTAGTTAGGACTTTGGTTCTCTCATTCCTATTTAAAGGAGAGAGCTTCTCATTTGTAAGGGGTCTTTGGCTCTTGGATCTGGGTAATAGAAAAACTTTTCGTGTAGAAATTATTGGATCTCCTTTGCATCTGGTGTTCTTAGATGGTGATTGGAAAATCTTTTGCTTCCTAGCATTTGGGTATTTGTTGTGAGATCTATATATTTTTCGGGAAACATTGTCTTGTCTACAGGAGGGCGACTTCAACTTGGACGTTTTTGCAGGGCTTCCTCAGCTCGCTTAGCTTGGATGCATTTTGTATCAGGGTGTTTTCATTAGCATCAATGCGATCTATGATTTCATCTTGCTATTTTTCTGTAGCATTTGCTTTTTTCTCATGATGCAACAAATCTGATATGGTTGACGTTTGTTGTGTAGGAGAGAGGGCGCATTGGTTTCTTGGGGAAAAACGTTGGGCATAGAACTCACTCAAATTTTCTCAAATTGATCGGTATAGCAGGGATCATGATCATCAAGGCACCTACAAGGTTTTCCATGTAAGATCTACAGGTTAGTACTTCTCTTCCAGATCTCAATCCATTGGCACCTATATTTCCATTTTCATCTTAAAACCCTAAACATTAAAAAACCAAAAAATATTATGGCTCAATCTGCTTGAGTTCTCGACAAACCATTTCTGGGTTTTATAGATTAGGTCATGCCCTTAGTGGGTCTTCCTCAACATTGAGCTAGAAGTGACTCTGCTGCCCTAGATCTGAAAAAACACTGATCTTCAAAGTTCAAACCCTAGCGCTACCTTCCATGTTGCCCTCTTTTCTCGAAATTTGATCTTTTCCTCAAAACCACTTTTTTCGTTTGTAGATAGGGTCTAAACCCAAGTGGGCCTTCTTCAACACTGGGCAGAAAATGACTCCATTGCCCTAGATCTGAAAGGCACTGATCTCCAACCCTAGCGCTCCCCCCTCTTTTGCCTTTTGCCCTTGCGTTTTGACCTTCTCCTGTTGACTCGGGTGCCTTGACACTGTCATACCTTCCTTTGAGTCTATCCCTTGGTACTAGATAGCCTCAATCCCGTTCTTACTTGTTCTGCATTTGTCATGTTTCCCAAGGCAGTGGATATCTTCACCTCTTGCTAGTACCTTAACCCCAGATCTAGTATTTACCTCATAGGTCATCCGTGTACCAACTTGCATCAAATCTCATATCTTTTAAACCCTGATCCAAAGCCTTGGTTCACCTAGTGACGTCATTCATAGATCTAGGGTTTCCATCACCTTGCACCTTACGTACCTCAAGTCCATTTGATCTGATCTGGTGTCTAGGTTTGATCTCTTCTGTTGGGAATAGATCTGGGTCTCCCCCATTGTTCTCTTGGGCTAAGATAACATAAAGTGAAGACTTCCATGATTGGCGCGACAACCATCCATTTGGGAGTCGAGGCAATCTTGGTTCCACCTCCTTAGTTGCTTGTCCCTCTATCGTCCATTCTGGATCCATCTTACATAGGCAACTACAAGGTTGGTGATAACATTTTGGCGCCGTTGTCGGGGAGGTAGAGGCCTACCTTGGTTAACATATCTCACCTCTCCTACGACATATCCCTTTTCGGTGAATTACTTGTGTGGTTCACCTGGCGACTCCACCCCGCGACTCTATTGAGGATCATACACAACGTATTAATCTTAAGTTCTAAAGTCATGTCTCACATTGGAGAGAGTGATTTAGAAAACAATATGATGATTGAAATGAGCAAACTTATATAAAGTTTATACGGTTTGGTTTTAAATCAGTAGAAACAAAACACAAGACGTGATGAACATTTCCATAAACTTTCTCAGAGAGTGTATACCAATGATTGCCCTCGGACTATGTCAGCTAGGACACTTTCAGATAAGCAGGTCGTGACAGGGTCTCAAACAAGAAATAACGTAAGG
This sequence comes from Pseudotsuga menziesii, assembly GCA_001517045.1. Classification (NCBI taxonomy): domain Eukaryota; kingdom Viridiplantae; phylum Streptophyta; class Pinopsida; order Pinales; family Pinaceae; genus Pseudotsuga; species Pseudotsuga menziesii. Next base: position 1,406,155 of record LPNX010520533.1, on the reverse strand, counting down.
AATCTCGGAAATAATAAGCCTGTCACAAGAAAGAATTCTTTTGAACAAAAGAATACCACTGATAAGAATCTTTCACAGCCATCAAATGTTCCTCGTAGGGGCATCCTGAAGAAGAATGAGTAGTCTTTGAGGATGCCATCTCAAGAAACCAGGAAGGCAGTAAGTCCAGACTTTACTAAGCCTCAGCATAAAGACACAATGCAGAGAAAGTAAGTAAACCTCCCTGGCAAAGGAGTTCCCCTTGTGGTACAAGGTAGTCTGAATACGAACATATTGGGAAAACCTTCCTGATCTTTAGTCATGGTGTCTTTGAAAGAGCTCGTAGCTATCCCTTCTATTAGAATTCAAATAATGCAATTGTTGGGATTAAAGACAAATGGCAAAGATCAACGTAAGCCTTGTAACTTAAAGGTTGACTTGAGCCAGTTCTTTTCTAAACCAAATATTCCTCTACCTCTTAATGAATTACTAAAGATCCCATCCTTGTTTAACCAAGCTACTCAATTTCTAGGGATCAAACCTAAGATTAAAGCTATTGAGAAATCAACATTTAAGAAAGACCCCTCCATAATGATCCAAAGTGTAACTAGTAATGGTGGTGGTCATCCCCCGTTCTACATAGCTTTAGAGATAAACCAATTGATCCTTCATAATTGCATGCTAGACTCAGGAGCAGAGGTTAATGTTATGCCACTTAGGTTAATGGAACAGCTGGAGCTAAAACCAACTCGGAAGTATAACGTGTGTGGGATGGACTCTAGATCTGTTAAATCAAATGGGATGATTGCGTATTTAAAGATGAAGCTAGTAGCATATCCAGAGATTGAGATAAATATGAATGTATTAATCTTAGATATACCTGATACATGGGGAATGTTGCTGTCTAGAGAATGGGCCTCTAAGTTAGGAGGAAGCATCCAAATGGACCTTTCGTATGCTACCATCCCTATCGGAGAAAATGCTTTGTATAAGTTAGTAAATGAAAAACATACCACTGAACATGTGGAGACCCCTGAACACCTTTTGGAGGAAGCCATGCGTCTTACAGATGAAGTTGGAAACTATATGGTTCTGGCAAATTACTAGGAAGAGCCTCGAAAACATCCTTTTCCTCCCAGCCAAGTATGGAAGATGCATTTTGATGGAGCTAAATCGAGACATGGTGCTGGAGCAGGAATTATCCTTATTTCCCCCTCTGGAGAAGAAAAGTATTTTTCTTTCCGTCTTGACTTTGAAGCCACAAATAATGTGGCCAAGTATGAGGCTTTACTTTTGGGATTAAAGATTGCTCAAGATCAGAAAATCAAATGCCTGAGTGTTATAGGGGATGCAGATCTAATTGTGTCCCAGGTAAAAAATCAATTTACGGCTAAGAACAATAGACTTAGAGATTATAGAAACGCTGTTTGGGATACCATTGAAATATTCAATGCCTTTGCGATCCAAGCAGTTCCAAGAGAGGAGAACACCTTGGTTGATGCATTATCAGTAATAGCATGCACCTTTGAAATCCCAAATCACCTTAAAGAGGAGTGTAAAGTCGAAGTGTTATTTCGACAATCAGTTCTTGACAATCAAGATCATTGGCAAGTCTTCGATAATGATGCTCAAATCATTGCTTTCTTACAGCACTCAGATAATTTTCAGAATTGCAATGTTGATTTAAAAGATAAAGTAAACAACCTGTCTTTGCAAGATGTTGATGTGATTAAGTTAGCAATCCCTTTAGAGAAGAATTTCAATAGACATGATGAATATAAGGGTAAAAGAGCTGAACCAATAAATGAAGTCATATAGATTAACATTGGAAGCCCAGTTTCTCCTAAAATGATTAAAATTGGAAAGAACGCCTCTCCAAAAGAGGGGAAAGCCATTGAAAATCTAATTGGGCAGTACAAGGATGTTTTTGCCTAGATGTATGATGATCTTAAAACTTTTGATCCTGCCATTATTGAGCATACTATCCCTTTGAATGAAGGAGCAAAACCTTATAGACAAAAGTTGCGAAATGTTAATCCTAAGCTAACCCCCTTAATAAAAAATAGCTTAAAAAGATGCTAGTTGCTGGAATTATCTGACCAGTCCAACACACCACCTGGGTTTCTAACCTTGTGATTGTGAGAAAGAAGAGTGGTGAAATCAGGATATGCATAGATTTTAGAAATCTAAATCAAGCGTCTCTTAAAGATAACTACCCTTTGCCAAACATGGAGAATTTACTGCAAAGTGTAATAGGCACAGGTATGTTGTCAATGTTCGATGGTTTTTCGGGATACATTCAGGTGTGTATTAAAACGAAAGATAGAGAAAAAACAACTTTTACAACTCCATCGAGAACTTTTGAGTACATAAGAATGCCTTTCGGGTTATTGAATGCTGGCCCAACTTTTCAAAGAGCTATGGATCCAGCTTTCAATGACCTCATTGGAAAGATTATTGCCATTTATCAAGATGACCTAACAATTTTTTCCAAAGAACAAGATGATCATGTGAAACATTTGAAGAAGGTTTTTGATTGGTGCAGAAAGTTTGGTATATCTTTGAATCCCAAAAAGTCAACTTTCAGATTTGATGAAGGTAAGTTATTAGGGCATATTGTGTCTAAAGAAGGTATTAGGATAGATCCTGAGTAGGCCCAAGCCATTAATACTATTGATGCACCCCATAATGTTGCTTCCTTGCAATCCTTCTTTGGAAAAATAAATTTCGTTCGAAGATTTATTTCAAACTTAGCAGAGTTAGCCAAGCCTCTAAGTACTCTTCTTAAGAAAGATGCAAAGTTTGTCTGGGATAAAACTTCTGAAACATCATTTATTAAACTAAAGAAAGACATTTCAACTGCTGCTGTTTTAGCATGTCCTGATTATAGCAAGGAATTTCTCATCTATTCATACGCTTCTGAAGATACCATTGCTGGAGTTTTGTTACAAAAGAACAATGAAAATCATGAACAACCTATAGCTTTTATGAGTAAAAACTTGAGGGATGCTGAATTAAAATACACTACTATGGAAAAGCAAGCCTACGCTCTAGTCAAAGCCCTAAAACATTTCACGACTTACATAGGGTACTCCAAGATTAAAGCCTTTGTGCCATATCAAGCAGTTAAAGATGTCTTATCACAAGCGAATGGTATAGGGGTTAGAGGAAACTGGATTTCATGGATCTAAGAATATGATTTAGAGATCAAACCCATTAAAATTGTGAAAGGTCAAGGTTTGGTCCAATTATTAATTGAGAAAAGTAATAGTCATACAGTGAATCTTGCTAGTGAGCATGAATCTCATATTTTGCATATTGATGAAGACCATGAGTGGTATAAGGATATTATCTATTTTCTAAGAAATCTGTCTTGCCCCGATTATTTGGTAGATCATCAAAGGAGAGCCTTAAGGTTGAAGGAAGCAAAGTATATATTAACTCAAGATGGTCTAGGTTGGAGGAACCCCGATGGAATAATTTTGAAATGTGTTAGTGTGGAGGAATCCCAGACCATCATTAAGGAAATGCATGCAGGTGTCTGCGGTGGACATTATGCACCTAGAACAACTGCTGCAAAGATTATGAGAGTAGGATATTACTGGCCAACCCTCTTCAAGGATGTGCACTCATTTGTGAGAACCTGTTAAGAGTGTCAGTTTTTTTTAGGAAAACCAAGGTTGCGAGCTTTGCCACTAACCCTAGTTGTAATAGAAACTCCTTTTCAGCAGCGGGGTATGGATTTTGTTGGCCCCTTTGATCAGAACTCGAGTAATGGATATAAATACATCTTGACTTGCACAAATTACTTTACTCGATGGGTTGAAGCTATACCAACTAAGAAATGTACAGCTACAGTAGTTGTCAAATTCCTAGAAGAAGACATTGTCTCTCGGTATGGGTGCCCTATAAAGATAAGCACTGACAATGCTAAAGCTTTTAGTAAGCTAGAGATGTCAACCTTTTTCATGAATCATGAAATTAGATTATCCCATTCATCTAACTATTATACCCAGGGTAATGGTCTCGTTGAATCCAATAATAAGAATTTGATTAAGCTTTTGAAAAGAATGGTTGGAGAAAATAAGAGAAATTGGGATAACAAACTAAAATACGCACTGTGGGTCGATAGAATGACAGTGAAAAGAATAACAAGCAAAGCTCCTTTCGAATTAGTTTATGGGAAAGATTGTAGGCTTCCAATTAATATGCAAATCCCAATATATGAATTGTTGCAACAATGCACTTCAGATCAAGAAGCATTTCAAGCAAGAATTGACAAGTTAGTGGAGCTTGATGAAGTAAGAAGGTTGGCATTTGATAAAATGGTTATTGAGCAAGAAAGAGTTAAAGGAACTTTTGATCAAAGAACAATAGATGTAAAATTTGGAATAGGAGGCATAGTCTTGCTATTGGATAAATTAAAAGAGAAACCTGGAAAACATGAAAAGTTGAAAAAGATTTGGATGGGTCCTTATCGAGTATCTAGCATAGTCGGAAAAGGATCAGTCTATTTGGAAACTTTGGACGAGGATGAATTTGAACTTCCTGTGAATGGGATTTTGCTAAAGCATTACTTCCCGCCCATCGCGTGAGTCTTGTTTTGCCTAGTAGGGTAGAATAGGTAGGACTTGAATAAGCTCTTGTTGGGCAGTAGTGTAGCTTGTCAGTCTTGCACCTTTTGTTTTCGCCTGAAGCTTGTTTTTCAAAGCTCTTAGTGTAGTCTTCAGTTTTAGCATTTTTCTAGCACAATAAAAAATCAAACTTTTCTTAAAAGTTATGGTTATAAATTAGCTAGAAAACCCCAAGTATTCGCTGGGCCTCTAAATCCCAGTTCCTCTTCCGCATAACAACTTCATCTTCATCAGCAGGGTCATTCCATTGCCTTGAGTGATTATCAACCCTTAGTTTGCTCATCCATAGCAGTTATCAGCAGATCCGTGCAGTTGGGGGCATGAGCACCAAACATGAGGATCAATTCGCTAGCCAGCTTAGAGGGGTCAAAAACTCTGCATGCATCGGTCATTATCTCTGGCATGGGAAGATCTACACCACGGGAAATCTCATCTCCATCAGGAAACTCCTTCACAAAAAATGTCACCTTTAGTTGAGGAGAGGGTTTCTTGCTACTGGGCGGTAACACCGAGAAGGAAGCATCATTACCTCACCACTCCATCTCTGTATGCATGCATCTTATCTCTGGAGTATCATCAGCTTGATTATCAGTGGTAAGCATTTACCTTCTTTCTGTAAATCTTTGCCCTAGTTTAGCTATAATTTAGGGCCATTGGCTGGACACCTTGCATGCAAACTTTTATTCAGTATTCTTGCACATTTTGAGAGTACAAGTAAGCCCTAGAATAGTGAAACAATAGAATATCAACATTTGGGATATTACAGTGGTATCAAAGCATGTTCCTTGCCAACTGTGGGCTTGAACATGAGAACTAGATGAATACAAAAGAAGATACTTTTGTAGCCTATAGAAGAAGGAAGAGTAGGTACACCGAAGAGCAGGAATTTGAGGATATCCAGTTAGAAGATACCAACTTAGACATGGACCCAACAGGCATACACTCTTACAGAGGGAAAGGCACATGAGAAGAGGAAGATAGGTTGGAGTTTCGTAGCTTGGTAAGTGCATTGAATGACCTAGCTAAAGGATAGAAGGAAGTATTGCATGCAATAAACAGGTTGGCTCTGAAGCCAGAACCAGGTCATAGCAGTATACCTCTTTCACTAGTAGATAGAGGTTCTACTAGTAGTAGCGGGAAGCATGCCTACACCAATATGCATACCACAACCCATATGTATGACAAACCTTCTAGTAGACGTACTATGCCTCATTTTCTGGCAGATGTAGTAGCAAGACCAGTCATACCAGTAGAACCCAGTGAACCATTTGGAGCTTACTTATAGGAGTACATGGATTTGAGAGACGAGTTCCATGCAGTGATGTCATTCTCAGACTTCTGAAAGATGAAAAGTAGGAATTGGCCTAGAAATTTGAACAAAGGATTTAACCAGAATTATGAGTTGCAGAAAACATTGGGCAGATTGACCATCCCTAACTTTGACGGGGCTCGTGGGGGTTTAGCGAGAATATGGGTCCAGAAGTTGGATTCTTACTTCCAACTCAACCCTAGGGAAGATGCCATTAAATTGGCTACTTTACATCTAGACAGAGAGGCTCATGAGTGGTGGTACGATGGGCTGGTGACATTGGGTCACACATTAGTTCCTACAACAAATTCACATAGAGGCTCATGGAGCGGTTTGACAGGAAGGACCTGGAGATACAGTTTAGAGAGTTAGCTCAACTCAAATAGACAAGTAGTGCAGAGGCCTTCATCTCAGAGTTTCAGAGAATCGCTGTTATGGTAACAAATGTGTCGGCGAGCAGGTTGATTATGGTGTTTTCAGAGGCCTTGATAGGTGTTTTACGAGGGTGGGTGAAATCCTACAAACCATCTACTCTACAGGATGCAATCAGCTGAGCCAAATATTTACAAGATTCAGTTTTGAAGAACAGGTTTCCACTTAAAACCAACTTCCCAGTAGAGGACAAAGACAGTAAACCTTTTCAACAGGAGGGGCCAAGGAAAAATTGGTTGGACGATGACATGAGGAAATATTTGAGGAGGAGAAAGTTATGTTTCACTTGTCAGAAACCATGGGTTCCAGGCCATAGGTGGTCAGGGAAGGCCAAGGCCCATTATATTGAGGTCTCTTCAGATAATGAAGGGGAAGAATCCGAGCAGGAAACAACAGAGGAATTGAGGGCAACAGAAGAGGAGTCACTTAAGGGAGAAGCACCAGAAGGAGTTATTGCTACATTATCTGGAGTACGTAGGTTTCATACTCTCAGGGTCCGAGGAGCAGTACAAGGCCATAGGGTAGGTGTATTGATTGATGGGTGAGCAACCCACAACTTCATTGATGCAGCATGGGTGGTCAAGCGAGGTATTCTAACAGAGAAATTTGAGGGTTTCACTGTAGCGGTGCCAACAAATAAGAACATGGAGTGCAACTATTGGATTCCCAAACTGAATGTCACATTAGGGAATTACAATATGACAGACTCATTTTATGTGATGAATGTGGCGGATAAAAATGTAGTATTAGGTGTCCAATGGCTTTATTCAATAGGAAAATATACTACAGATAACAGGGCAGTGGAAATGGAATTCCAGGGACCGGATGGAAAACGGGTAGTTTTGAGGGGCATGAATACTTATCCTCCCAAACTAGTATCATCACAAAGGATGGAGGCTGTGCTCAGAGAGGGTGACATAGAATGGTCAGCAGAGTGCTTGGTGACTTTTAGAAAACCTTCAGAGAACAACACCCAACATCCGACAGATATTCATGCACTATTGCAGAAACATGAGAAGGTATTTTGGGACCTTCCAACAGGTCGACCACCAGATAGGGGATTTGGGCATATTATTGAGTTGGAGGAGGGGACACAGGCAGTCATAACCACTCCATACAGATATCCCAAAAGATACAAGGACGAGATCAAGAAGAGTGCTTGGTGACTTTTAGAAAACCTCTAGAGAACAACACCCAACATGCGACAGATATTCAGGCATTATTGCAGAAATATGAGAAGGTATTTTGGGATCTTTCAGCAGGGCGACCACCAGGTAGGGGATTTGGGCATATTATTGAGTTGGAGGAGGGGACACAGGCAGTCATAACCACTCCATACAGACATTCCAAAAGATACAAGGATGAGATCGAGAAGACGATCAAGGAATTACTAGAACTAGGATATATTTGGCCGAGTTCGAGTCCCTTTGCATCATCAGTGGTCTTAGTTAAAAAGAAAGATGGCACTTTGAGAATGTGTATTGATTACAGAGGACTAAACAAAAAGATTATAAAAAACAGGTATCCCATTCCCAGGATTGATGAATTAATGGATGAGCTACAGGGTGCCAAATACTTTTCAAAGATTGATCTTTGATCAGGGTACCATCAGATCTGAGTAAGGGATCAAGACATTTCTAAAACAGCTTTTCGTTGCCACTATGGTCACTGAGTTCCTAGTCATGCCGTTTGGACTCACCAATGCTCCAGCCATTTTCCAATCTGCATGAACCACACTTTCAGGGCTCAGTTATGGAAGTATTTACTAGTATTTTTTGAAGATATTTTAATCTAGAGTAAAACTTGGGAGGGACATTAGAAACACTTGGATGAGGTATTGAAAATTCTAGAGCATTAGCTTTACGTGAAAATGTCTAAGTGTGAGTTTGGTATGAAAGAGAAGTTGTATCTGGGGCATATAATCAACACAAAAGGGGTACATGTTCATATGGAGAAGATTAGAGCTATCTTGGATTAGCCTACATCAAAGACAATTACTGAACTGAAGGGATTTTTAGGTCTTTGCACATATTACAGGAGGTACATTAAGGGGTTCTCTCAATTTGCCGCACCACTCACTGACTTCACAAAGAAAGGGGCATTCACATGGACAGAATTGGCACAACGTACCTTTGAGAAAATGAAAACAATTACGAGTTCTTCTCTAGTCTTGGCACTAGCATATTTCTCAGAGCCATTGATAGTGGAATGCGATGCTTCAGGAGAAAGACTAGGGGCGGTACTGATGCAAAATCATCACCCGATTGCATTTGAAAGCCAGAAACTTAAAGACTATGAACACCAGTATTCCAGATATGATAAGGAGATGCTAGCCATCTTACATGCCTTAACTAAATTCAGACAGTATTTGGTGGGAAGCAGGTTTAAAATCAAGACAGATCACAATGGCCTCAAATACTTCTTGGATCAGAAAGAGTTAAATGAGCGCCAACAGAAATGGGTCAGCAAGGTATAGGCTTATGATTTTGAGATGGAGTATGTTAAGGGTAAGAACAATGTAGTAGCTGATGCCTTATCCAGACGACCAGCTTCATTATCCCTCATGAGTATATCCACGGATTGGAGATCTCTTCTCTTAGTAGAATTTTTCAAAAACAAATTTGCTTGTGAGTTATTGGATGGACAGATCCAGGATGACAAGTACAGGATCATTGACAACATCATCTATTACAAAGGTAGGATATACCTCGTCCCAGAATCAGCTTTAAAGAGGAAGATCATACAGGCATTGCATTACTCACCACTATTAGGGCATCAGGAATTCTTGAAGACCTACAGACAGGTCAGAGAGAGGTTCTCATGGAAAGGCCTCAAAAGGGAGGTAATGCAGAGTTGGCTTTTGGAGACAGCAGGGCACCAAAGGTCAAAGATTGTGTACAGGACAGTCAAGATATTCTCAAGGTCCTAAAGGAGAATCTACAGGCAGCTCAGAATCAATAGAAGATATACACAGACAAACAAGATTGAGAGGAGCTTTGAGGTATAGGAGATCTCGTGTATTTACGGCTTCAACCGTATAGGCAATCTTCCCTCAAGAAAAAATGAGCGAAAAAGCTAAAACCTCGCTTCTATGGTCCTTACAAGGTAATCAGGAAGGTTGGAGAGGTGGACTATGAACTAGAATTGCCAGTGGAAAGAAAAATGCACAATGTATTTCATGTATCCAACCTTAAGAAAACAGTAGGGAAACACATTGCTCCATCCACCGAGTTGCCTCTCTTAGATGATGAAGGGGTTTTGGTACTGATTCTAGAAAGAATCCTACAGGTGCGAGAAAGGAAACTCCGAAACAGGGTGATTTGAGAATACTTGATAAAATGGAAGGAATCACCTATGGAGGACGCCACATGGGAGGGAGAGAAGGTATTGCAACATCCTAGTTTGCAGTTGCTTGAGGACAAACAATTTCAAGCGGGAAGAACTGTAATGTCCTCTTCTAATTGAGCACCTAAACACCCACTAACATACTTAAATTCCCATAGGTTCGAGCGGGTACTGCATGAAAGGGAATTGACTAAGGACATTTGATACTTAGAGCAGATTGGGACACTCATTTGGTATTAAAGTCATCAGTTGGATAAAGGAAGCCTTATTTACTTAGGCTTAAAGTTAACATGAAATTAGAATTGCATGCATGCAAAAGTGAAGCATAAACCCTAAAAGTGACATGCAAACCCTAAAAGCGGATGCTAATCTATTTAAGAAGGGTTATTAGATTAAGAGAGATATCTATTATTATTATTGGTGATTTGGAGTATTTGAGCAGCAACAGTTGGGGTTGAAGACAACTTCTTCAGCTAATGAGGGTTTGACAGTGAAATATCTGCCTTGGTCTCCTTCAGGGCGGGCCATTCAGGTCCACCATCAGCTTTCACCTTATTCATCCGTATCCAGTGATCCAACATTCCCATGAAGACTATTTGTAGGCTCACGTGTGTAGCCGAGGAATTAGCTGGAAAACCCCAAGTATTCGCTGGGCCTCTAAATCCCAGTTCCTCTTCTGCATATCAACTTCATCTTCATCAGCAGTCTCACTCCACTGCCTTAAGTGATTATCAGTCCTCAGTTTGCTCATCCAGAGCAGTTATTAGCAGATCCGTGCAGCTGGGGGCGTGAGCACCAAACAGGAGGATCGATTCACTAGCCGACTTAGAGGAGTCAAAAACTCTGCATGCACCGGTCATTCTCTCCGGCATGGGAAGATCTACACCTCGAGAAAATCTCAGTTCCATCAGGAAACTCCTTCACCAAAAACGTCACCTTTAGTTGAGGAGAGGGTTTCTTGCTGCTAGGTGATAACACTGGGAAGGAAGCATCATTACCTCACCAGTCCAGCTCTATATGCATGCATCTTATCTCTGGAGTATCATCAACTTGATTATTAGCGGTAAGTGTTTACCTTCTTTCTGTAAATCTTTTCCCTAGTTTAGCTATAATTTAGGGCCATTGGCCCGACACCTTGCATGCAAACTTTTATTCAGTATTCTTGCACATTTTGAGAGTACAAGTAAGCCCTAGAATAATGAAACAGTAGAATATTAGTATTTGGGATATTTCATGCTCTGAATGATGAAGAATGACTAACTCAGTCATCGACCTAGGGTCATGAGGCCCAGTCATGACATGAAACTGAAATTGTATATGCTCTTGGTCCACTGTATGTATGAGTGATCATCAACAAACTACATATTAACTGTTGATCTCATGAATAGCATAATAAAGGACTGGCTCATGAATATGCTCAAAACTGGTCTACAATCATGGTAGCCCCTACTACTATGGATGTGGCAATAGGTATAATATTCACTTCTCATTTCCTTGATACTTATTGTTTATCTTTTCGCTTGAAATGTGAAGGTATGAATTGTTTGGCTGACAATTTTAAAATTTTAAATATTATTAGGGGTATTGACACCATTATTACAAAGATGAACAACATGTTACAACATGTTTGCACGTCCAAAAGAATGCTTAAGAAGGTGTAGGGATATGTTACAGTTATCTTTCAAAGATACTCATGCTAATTTCCAAGGCTTTCCTGAATTTTGTATAGGCTCACCTCTGCAAATAGTCTCCCAAGTTCAAAGTCAGACGACCAATTTCATGCAAAGTTTTTTTCATAGAGAGGGTATATGATGAGGACATTACTTACTTGAGCCCAATACATGCATGGATAAATAAATCTTGTGAAAGTAATCCTTCTTCGTGGCATGAATTTCAAGGCTTCCAAATCCCCAAGCTCTTACATTGTTCAGTTTTCCATTTGATGAAGATCTTGGTATGTACTCAGTTTATCATTGATGAGATCTTGTCTTGGATTATCTCTAAAGACAAAGGAAAAAGGTCAGGCATGAATGATATGCTTAGGTGCCTACATTGGTGGTATGATTTCACTTGACCTTTTCCTGTTATCATGATTAGGGTAGGTAGAGTTAGTTTCATTTTCAGTTCATCATTTATTGTTACCCATGCATTGCATTTGTTTTTCTTTCATGTTGAGTTATTTGCTTTTCATTTCGAACAAGGAAGGACAAAAGTGTCTGCCTTTGATGCATTTAACATCGCTCTGTGTTAGATATGTGTGCATGTCTACAGGTACCCAAAGGATTTCGAAGGTTCTCATGCACTCTTAGGAATAACACATGCCCCCCAGTTGGAGCCAATGTTACACTTTTGCAGTTTTCAGTTTTCCATCAGGTCGTTGGTAGAGGAGGGCTTAAAGGCCAAATGTAGCGCTCTATGCTTATGATTGGCCATGGACGGGTCCCTTGGTTTTGCTCTTGGAATTACTATGGCTTAGTGGCCTTGTTGACTGCCCTTTATGAGGCTTTTTAGCCTCGGGGTTGGTGTCTGGGACTTCCAAGGGTGAACCATTGGGTCGCATGACCACCATCCTTTTATCTCTTGAGGGGGACTATACTTCGTCTAGTGAGGTCATCCCTAATTCCACCACCCCTCTCACAACCCACTTGGACTTTCTCTGCAGTTGATTTTACCCCCTCTGACCAAATCGACCCCTTGATGTCTTCATGATTGATCAAGCTTCAAACTAAGGCAAGGAGTAGGTTGAGGGACTTTATTTATCATTCTCGGGTTAGTAGGGGTATAACATCCTCCTCAGGCTCACTCTTGCAGTCACAAGAAGACCTTGGGTTGCTTATTTTAGTGTTTTTATCATTTTATGTTGGTTTTAGGGCATAGTCCCCAATGTGTGGGTGACATGCCCTAATTTTTTCTCGTGGCATGAATTTCAAGGCTTCCAAATCCCCAAGCTCTTACATTGTTCAGTTTTCCATTTGATGAAGATCTTGGTATGTACTCAGTTTATCATTGATGAGATCTTGTCTTGGATTATCTCTAAAGACAAAGGAAAAAGGTCAGGCATGAATGATATGCTTAGGTGCCTACATTGGTGGTATGATTTCACTTGACCTTTTCTTGTTATCATGATTAGGGTAGGTAGAGTTAGTTTCATTTTCAGTTCATCATTTATTGTTACCCATGCATTGCATTTGTTTTTCTTTCATGTTGAGTTATTTGCTTTTCATTTCGAACAAGGAAGGACAAAAGTGTCTGCCTTTGATGCATTTAACATCGCTCTGTGTTAGATATGTGTGCATGTCTACAGGTACCCAAAGGATTTCGAAGGTTCTCATGCACTCTTAGGAATAACACATGCCCCCCAGTTGGAGCCAATGTTACACTTTTGCAGTTTTCAGTTTTCCATCAGGTCGTTGGTAGAGGAGGGCTTAAAGGCCAAATGTAGCGCTCTATGCTTATGATTGGCCATGGACGGGTCCCTTGGTTTTGCTCTTGGAATTACTATGGCTTAGTGGCCTTGTTGACTGCCCTTTATGAGGCTTTTTAGCCTCGGGGTTGGTGTCTGGGACTTCCAAGGGTGAGCCATTGGGTCACATGACCACCATCCTTTTATCTCTTGAGGGGGACTATACTTCGTCTAGTGAGGTCATCCCTAATTCCACCACCCCTCTCACAACCCACTTGGACTTTCTCTGCAGTTGATTTTACCGCCTCTGACCAAATCGACCCCTTGATGTCTTCATGATTGATCAAGCTTCAAACTAAGGCAAGGAGTAGGTTGAGGGACTTTCTTTATCATTCTCGGGTTAGTAGGGGTATAACATTCTCCTCAGGCTCACTCTTGCAGTCACAAGAAGACCTTGGGTTGCTTATTTTAGTGTTTTTATCATTTTATGTTGGTTTTAGGGCATAGTCCCCAATGTGTGGGTGACATGCCCTAATTTTGTCTTATTTTGGAATATTTTAGTATTATTTTGTTTTAATTTAAAATTGACATGCAGGCCTGATAAAAACGTTACATTCTTGTCCTAAAATGGATATAAATATCCAATCGCTTGTCATTGTAAAGCACAAGACTTGGGATCAATTTATGTCTATTCTCTTTCTCTTGTTATATGGGCTCTCTTTGTGATGCACACCTCTTGAAGTATGTTCTTTGGCTTGAAAAGTGAAAGTGAAATTATTTTTTAGTGTTTTTCTTGCACATGCTTGTTGATGCTTGGATGGTTGGAGAACTCATGTACAAGGGATGAATTATGCTTCATGTTTGTTCATTCTTTGTTACATGTTGGAAAGTCCTCTCTTTGGTAAGTTATATGTTGGTAAGTTACATGTTGGAATATTTTAGTATTATCTTTGGTTGAATGATGCTATGCTACTTCATTCTTCTTGTCAAGCTAGGGTTTCTTATCAATACTTTGTCAACTTGTATGGTGAAAAATGTCCTCTTGAAGGAATGTTTCTTGTGATTGGGCCTTGGATCTCCACTTTTGCTCTTCTTTGTCTCCTACCATGAACCATTGAGGTTGTTTTAGGAAGCCTTAATTAGCAAGCCTAGAGGGACATTTCGTGTAGGGACATTGATCATAGATACCTTATGCCTGGAATTGAGACGAAATCATATTCCCTTCTTTTGCCCCTTGTCTAAAAATTAACTTTCTTGTTAGTTAGTTAGTTAGTGTCTTTTAGTTTGCTATTTATGACAAAAAACCCTAAAAATCAGCTATATCAAGAAACCGTAAAAATTATTAAAACCTAAAAATCACAAATAATTCGACGTCCTAAAATTTCGGGCCCAAAAAATTAGATGGCCTGAAATTTCGACCCGAAAATCTCTGCCCTAAAATTTTGTCCTCCGGTTTACCATTTTAGCCCTGGAACCTCAAGGGTGTCTTAATTGGCCCTGTTTTGACCATCAACACCCTAGCCTGAAATCTACAGTAAACTATTTCACCAGTTAGGGTTTCTGCAATTTTCATTGGCTTATTTATTTCAGCCTACCAACGTGGTTTTCTCTCTCTTTAGGGTGAAGTTTTATGAAGGTTTTAAAGCCCTTTAAGAGCTGATATCTACTGCCGAAAATTACTAATGTGAAGCACTTAATGATGATGCTGATACTCACTGTTTTTGATGCTGGTGTACACTAATTTGCTGCTCTTTGAAGGACAAAATACTTTGGAATATAGTGCTGGTCTTACTGCCGGTTATAACTGATGTTAATGCTTAATGATGATGTTGATATTTACTATCCTTATAACTGATAAGTACTGCTGATAATTGGTTAAGTTTTTGTCTGATGTTACAGTTCAATACTGTACTAATCAACAAGAATGGTGTCTTAGATTAATGCTGAGTGTTGCTTACATTATTTCACTAAGCAGTTGTTGATGAAATTGTCATTGATGCCAACATGGACTTGCAGTGGCCCTACAGATTGTCATTGATGCCACCAAGTCCTACTTGCTGTGCCTTGGACCCCTTACAAAGTGGGTCTGAGCCTTGGACCCCTTACAGAGTGGGTTTGTGCCTTGAAGCACCTTGTACCCAGTTGACAAGGTCCTTGTACCTACAAGGATGGATCTTGGAGCCATCACCTTGTTGAAGATACTAAAGACCTTGCTAATGGTGTTGAAGACCCTAGAGATGGTCCTGAAGCCTTGATGGACGATGGAGAACCCCTAGATGGGTTGGAGAAGCATTAATGACCCATTTGTGGTCATTCATGCTCTGATGGTATCATAGTACCCCATGAGAAGACCCATCTACCCCATAGATGATGTCATGATGGATCTTGACCCTTGAGGGTCTCCCAGTGTGGTTGAGGTGGTTGAAGAAGCCTATGAAGCCTCTTGCTTGTTGAAGAATCCATGATGAAGTCCTTCGACCCACACTTAGTGGTTTGATGACCTTGCCACCCTTATTGGGGTCATGGAGATCTTATATGATGATGATGACCTTGTATGGTCCTTGACAGGCAATGGAACCCCTGATGAAGACCTTGATACCCTTGCAAAGGTCATGGAGCCCACTACTTGCACTTGACATGGTTAGATGGCATGATGATGTGGTCTTTGGTGACTTAACGAAGTCATGGAACCTTGTGAAGACATTGATGCCCATTACTTGCACTTGATGTGGTCAAGGCATCCACACACATATTGTCTTGATGATGGTCCATTTAGTAACAAGCTTGAAACCCATGATGGCACCTTACACAGACCATGCCATTAAAAGCCCTAGTGGCTTGATGCAACTCTATGAAGATGTGGAGGACATACTCCCATGAATTTTAAATGATGTGGTTCACTTTAAATGATGTTTTAAAAGAAAAATAATAAAAATACATAAGATTGACCATTGAGGTGGTAAGAAGTTTAAAGTAAAAAATAAAATTCAAATAAATAAAAATTCTTACCTTTGAAGACAACTCAACCAGCATGAGATATGCCCACTTGAATGTGTATTTAAACACATTCTCACACCAAAAATATATCAAACATTTCATTTTTTCATCATCAATTTTCTCAGTATTTTCGCAACTTTTGGAGAAAAGTGCGAAACTTTGTGGAGGAGAAATTTCTGGGCATCTTCACTAAAATTGGCATGACTTTCTCATATGGAATCATAATTACAAAATTCTTGGCTCGTTGGAAAGCTTGTTACGAGGGCTATGTGATGACATGATATAGAGCTTATTTTGGTTTGTCTTCTGTTTCTTCATCTTATGATCTTCAAAAAGGTATGGTTCATGCTTCTGGGTTTCTCTTGTGATGGCACATGTCTCTCATGGATAGAGTTCATCTTTGATCTTAGTATGTGAGCCTCTATATTGGTATATATATTTGAAGTCATTATGGAGGCTATGACGATGATGTTGCATACCTGTATGCTATGATATGATACACTTTATGATGATATTGCATGTGATAATGTTGATGCACTCCTATACAATATCATGTACGCGCATACTGTAGTGTGATGATGCTCTCCTATGCATTATGATGTATACTTGATGTTGATAATGCATAATCGGTGCACACTGAGATGATGATGTATATTTGATGAGGTGGATTCATACCCTATGACGATGATGCATACCTATGATGATGATGCATGACGATGCATGCCTTATGTTCAGTGAAAGCAAAGCAAAATTACTTGTTCAGTAATTATGTATGATAAGGTGTACAATGATGTGTACATGAGCAGAAAATAATGACCAACAGTGATGGGCAAAGTTGACATGCAGATTGACCAGAGATTGATGAGGAACAGTGATGAGCAGCAATGTTGAGCAGATTGACTAGAGATTGATGAGTAGTGTTGACCAACAGAGTGATGAGTAGTGATTGATATGTAGAGTAGAGGTTGGTTGTGCAGCAGAGCCATATGATTGCTTGCAAGAAGAATCTTGCACTTGAGGATTGGACTCCTCAAATCCTTCTTAGTTGGAGCTAAGAAAACCAGGCTCGGTCCTGTTATGAGAGTTGGTGCACTTTTCATCAGTTGGTGCTGATTGTAATTGAGAAGATTGTTTTCTTCCATGTACAATAAATAAATATTAAAATTCCATATATTCTTGTGTCCCTTTTGATGTGATGTTGTATGACTCATGATGAATTTGATTATGCAATTTATGACATAATGATTGATATGCTTTGATTGACTAAAAGAAGGACAAAAGTTTAAAATTGCTCACACACGGATTCACCCCCCTTCTCAGTGTGGCCATTTTGTCCAACAACAGTGATGTCCAAGTGGGTTGCTACTCATTTCTTGTGATACAAAAATGATATATAATTGAATTGGATAAATCCTTGTGTTAGATATTATGCTTGCACTAATCTGAATGACAAAAGTGTTATATTCATTGGTATATATACCTGCTATATTGTGACCCTATTATGCTAATATGAAATGATCAAGGATTGGTTACATTGGTAGCTAGTTCTGCAGTGCTCACATATTGAATTAATACTTGCTTGGTCTAAGTAAACTTAGTATGTCTTTTCCATTCTCTACTTGACTCCATAAAGGCACTGATCTTTGGTACAAGGTGTTTGAAAGGTATTTGGTGAGTGCTTGGAAGGTACATAGAAGGGCTCTCCCCTTGGGACAACACTGGATCTCGAAAAAGTAAAGAGATTGGACAAAGTTGACAGTCATCCAAGTCTCTAATGTAATTGCCATTCACTAGCAAATCTAGCTTGCTAGTTTGAACGATAACATTGGGTTAGGTCTGTTTGGCCACCACCATTACTAAACTGGAAAGAAAAGCAAGCTCAAAACACAAGGTTTTGAAGCAATTTGACACATCTATTAACCAAAACGGTTATTCCAATAGCATTAATCCCATGAAAAATATTGATAAGTGCTTAAGTCAAAGTGAAATTGTGACTATAAAAAAATATTGTTAAATATAAGTGAACGTGAAAATGTGGCTAGTGATGGCAAGGTGATATAAAGTTATTCCACTAATTTATTCAAGTAGATGAGGACATAATGAAGGAGAAACATTGTTACCAAAGAAAAAAAGTTGTTTACTAAAGGGCTTTTTGAAATTTGTGAAGGTATTGATAAGTTGATATTGACTATGGATCCAGAAAAGTTGTTTACTATGGAGCTTTTTGAAATTTGTCAAGGTGTTGCTAAGTTGATATTGACTATTTATTCCACAAATGATCCAACCTTCTGGACTAAATGTCCTTTTTGTGCAATGGAGTTCGATTATCTATCAACATTTAAAAAATAAAAATATCATTTGCCACAATTGTTGCAAGTTATACACTGCAAGGGAATATTTATGCGATACACATGCATAAATTATAAATCACAATTCGAAAAACTAGAGGATGAACTAGCAAAACATCAACAAAATGAGAAAGTTTTGGAAGAACAAATTAAAGATCTCAAGAATAAATTTTACAAGAAATGAGTGGAAAAAGATGAAGAAATTAATCACCTACGAGATCATAGTAAAAACTTACTTGCACAAATCAAGAAGTCAAAAGATAAAAATGATTGCATTCAGAAGTTAGAAGAAGAGAATCAAGATCTCGAGGAGTTTAACAAGAGATTCAGAGAAAAATATTAAGAAAACTCTAAAAGGTGAAAGGAGGACATGCAAGAGAATAAAAAGTTGAAAGGATGAGATGCAAGAGAATTAAAATTCTAAAAATAAGTTCAACAAGTTACAAAACAAGAAAGAATTTTCTCACTTAAGGAATCGTAATCAAAGTTTTCTTATGCAAATGAGGAAGTTGAAGGATGGAAAGGAAAGACCAGTGTAGTCAGACTCGGACTCGGCAAATACTCGGCTGGCTTGGGACTCGGCAGACTCGGTGACTCGGATAAGACTTGGATAAGACTCGGCAAAGACTTGACAAATATGAAAAAAATTAAAAATAGAGTAACTTAAAAAATAATATATAAACATATATATTAAAAGTTAAAATTTAATATATAAGCATATAACAATTCAAAAATTTGATAAAAGGACATGTCACAGCAAAATGCATTTTAACGAGAAGTGTTTTTATAATTTGAAATCACAAACTATAATTATTAATTACAAATTATAAAAACCATAAAATTATTAAAAAAAAAGATAATAAGAAAATTTCATTAATTAACAATTATTAAAAATATTAAAAAAATGGAAAAGCAAATTGTAAAAAATACACTATCATCATCCTATCCTAACCACGAGCAATCACATTCTTCAATCAAACTACCGATGGCAGCGTCATTGCCTTACATTTATAAAATCCAGAGTATACAAGTTCAATGAAAAAAATTAAAAATTGAAAATGCTCAGACCAGTCACATCCTCAGTGCTCAGAGCAGTGTTAGCAACCTTCCTCAGTGCATGCACAGGGCCAAAATTCCAAACACATAGATAACTGATAAATTGATAATAGGTAGGGGGCAAATGAGAACAACTCGGGGGAATCCAAACTATTCAATGGGATGACAGTGGAGAGTGGTGTTATTTCGGGGGCTTATTCCCTCCCTGCGTTCCCACAAAACGCAAAAGGGACGATCAAACAGTCAACGAACTCGCGAGTAAGTGACGAGTTCAGCGAGTAAATGACGAATGCTGTGAGTAAATGACGAGTTCGGTGAGTGGCGAGTTTACCCTGCGAGTATGTCACGAGTACTCGTCTTGGTGGTCGCTCGGCAAGACTCGGCAAGACTCGCGAGTATTCAAAGAGTCTGACTACACTGGGAAAGACAACAAAAAGGGTTAGATCAACATGTCAACAAAGAATTAGTAGTTGATAAATAAACAAGGACCAAAATTGATGAAATTGAGAAACCATTAGATGTAAAAATCCAGATCATTGTGAAAGGAACCAATGCAGATTTAACCAAACTAAAAAATCAAAATGATGAAAATTCGTTTGAAGTAAGGATGTGTGTAGACTTTTTAGTACATACTATGTATATAGAGACCCTGGCAATTCCAAATATCTATACTAATGCAATGTTCAACAAAGTAGCACAAGTGTATGATGACGATCTAATGCCAAGAGCGATACAAGGGAACCTGACAAGTATGATATGAAAATATCATGTTAAAAGGTACCTTATGCCATATAAATCTTAAGTCATTTTGACCAACAATAATTTCATATGCAAAACTGTGATGATGTTGTCATATTGAAGAGAAACTTAGGTGTGTAATCTTATCATTTTTCAAATTACAGAAGCCGTTGCCACTCAATTCTACAAAAAAAGGAATCAGTGTGCTTTGACCCTTTCGCAATTAGTCGATTTTGTTCAATGCTTAGAAGATCATATTGTCTCATGTCCTCAACCATCATCAACTCAAGAAAGAAGAATCATGGGAAGGCATTACAATATAAAACAAATACATAATGCTTCTCAATTAAATGCTTTGGGGACAAAGCATCTTAAAGGGGTAAACAATATAATACGCATAAATATAAACATCACATAAGTAGTAATAATAATAATAATAATAAATAAAATGAAGAGACACATCCTAATTAAGAGGCATGACCTAAACAATGGTTATGGCCTATCAACTATGGTGACAAGTCAATGCAGATAAGTACACCCTCACATGGCATTGTAACATAAACTTATCTATTGTTTACTCAATTACTATATATTTGTCCGTTATGGATTTTAGCTTGTTTCCCTTTTTACATTGTTTATTCAATCAATGAACCAATTTGTTCATGTCATAGTCAAGTTTCAATGGCAAATGTTATTTGTTGAAACTTGAAGGTTGATGATTGATCATTTGATGGCAATGTTATACTTATAAGTTATAGCTACCAGATGATTGATGTTATGTGTACTAAATGGTTGATGATTCAATTATCATCATTAATCCAATAGTTAGATCTTTGTTTTCATGTTTTTTGCAGCTAATTTGGATTCTGCATTTTTTTACTATATATGCATCAAAATATATTAAAACATGTATTACATAAAAAATGCTCCTAGAATGCTCCTCTCTCGAAATCCTTTTGAAAATTGTGCTTCCCACTCCTGCCTCTCGCTCCCCACTTGAAACAACCTTGTTTTTAGGCTTATTGTGGGTCCCATTCTCCTTGTGGGTGCTTGAGTGGGATTGCAAACTTCCAAAACATCACCCAAAAGGCCACCCAAACTTGTTGAAATCAATGTTATTAGAACTGGAATGGTCGTCGAATTGGTCAAGTCCAAAAATATGAGCCAAACTAGACTCGGAAAAAATTGAATGAAAAGACTAGTCCAACAAAAAATCATATATACTCATAGGAACCCAAACCATTATACACAAATATACAAAGTTTCTCATCTATATAGCAAGTAAGGGTGCATATAACTAAAATAACATCGAGTGCTATCCATATTTGACCTAAAATACATAAATAAAGAGGCTCTAAATGGTGTCTATTGTCTAGAAAGCTTCATGCAACAACAAATAACTACAAATCATCAAAATCATTGCCTATATTGGGATCCTATTCATCAATAGCACCCTATGCCCCCCTCCGCTAGGCTCTAGCCCTTGCCTCTACCTCAAATCTCAAAGTTGATCCTCCAAGGACATTAATCAATAGTACAATTTTGATGAAACTTCCTAATCCAAGCGTTAAAATATAATCGAGTGGAAACATTGCAATCCTGAAATCCCAAAAAACTGTTACGTTTGTTGAATTCTGAATGGGATCTAAAATTCTACTTTTTGGCATATGGAGTCCGATGAGGTTGGAATCACTTTCAAACATCCCGTACAATTAATCATAGTCACAGTAATTGCATTCTAAATCGCTATTCAACGATTTAATTTAGACTCGGTCCCTATCCTGTTGATTTTTGTACCTAGGAAAGTGTTCCCCTAGGTGACTTTTGCCTTAGTCACTTAAAGGGGGGAAATAAAGTGACCCTTGCATTAAATGACTTGAGATGAGCATTTAATTTGACTTTCACTTACTTGTCTCATTGATTTATTGCCAATTCCAAGTCTGGTGACTATGCAGTCAATGATAACGTTAAATTTTTTAGTAAATGATAGAAAATGAAAGATAAGGAGAATGTCGCTTTTACAAACATTCTTCTTACCATTTTATATTACCGATGATTACTAGGGTCTAGGTTTTATCTCCATTTTTTTTAATTTCATGTTCAAAACCATTTCATACACTCTTGTACAAAACTGGTTGGTTTATCACAGAACCGCCCAGTTTAGGTACAGGACTGGCCGGTTTGGTATGGAACTGGCTATTTCCAGTTAGAAACAGTGAACTGGATAGGAAAATGCCCAAAACCGGTTGGACCGGTGGGTTTTGCCGGTTCCGGTCTGGTTCTGATAACACTGGTTGAAATGCCTTGGAAAGACCGCTAGCCATACTGTATGGTATTTTGAAACCGGGAAAAGCTCTACAGTATAGCCAGTGGCGTTTTAAAGGCGTTTCGTACTAGTTTCCACCTTTCTAGTATTGGAACACAGCATTGGTTGGTGTTTCCTGCAACATAGCTTTGCAGCCTGTAACATTTTTTTAAGCATTCTGTATAAAACACAGTGAGATCAAGGTGTGATTGAGAATAGTATGTTGAAAGCTTTTATGGGAACTTGTAGTCATTATCTGTTTATCTCTATCCTTATTAGGGTCTTTTATCATATCCTTACTGAAAGAGAAGAAATAGACATAGCCGCAGAAAAGCATAAACTAAGACACGACTTCTAGGTAAACCACAATTTTGTTACTCTCTATGAGAAATTAGCATTAAAAAGCTAGTGGTTTGAAGTTTTTGATCGATACACGCCCTGCCACCTTTGTTTATTCACTGGCCGCGATCTGTGAAGACAATAGACCTTGGATGTCATTGACTGAATAAGTGCACTCAAAGTATTTTATTTGCCTATGAAAAATGAGTAGTGAAGTGTTTTTTGTTTGCTTTGGGTGAAAATGTAGCTTTTATTACATTGCTGTGAAAGAAAATACATTAAGGCATACAAATCAATTGGCCAGTCTATCAGCACAGATGCCATATATTAAAAGATAATTTTCTGACCTAGATGATTTGAATGTAGCAACACATGTCTTATTATTTAGTCAATTTGAAATAATGGTAAGGACATTTCAGTGGTCTCGGACAATGAAGCAATGCTTGCACAATTTTCTAGTGTTTAATCAAGGAGCAGCAAACAGTATTTGCATTGTAGTAATTATCGTTTGAATAATTAATACGTTTTTTGTTAATGCAGATGTCCAGCATGAACCATGGTTTGGTGTGCCCTACCGTATTGAAAATATTCCATCTACTCTTATAGAGGATTGGGGAAATCCCCCTATTGTAGACCCAGCTTTACATTTACCAGACAAGAATGATTTCATTCCATGTGATTTTTCAATTAGAAGTTCATCTGACTTCAAAATCCATGACACCAACGAAAATCCAATATGTCTTCTTGATGATCCATTGATCAAGATTTGGTATAAACTAGATCGGACCTTTAATGTTCCACGTGCAAACACATACTTCTTGATAACCTTGAAAGATGCATATAAAAACACAAGGGCTTGTGTACTCACTGAGCTGTATGTGAACCTTCTCCGGGATGCTCTCAATGAGACGCTCTATCAGGTGAGATATCTACTTACATTTTCTGCTTTTAGTTTTTTGTATAACAAATAAAAGCTTTAGTATGACAAATAACTCTAGAGAAGTTTGTGGAAGGAAATGCGTTTCAAAAACATTATCCCTTTTGATAATTCTAACATTGAAACATTGTCTCATTAATTATATTTCTTAAAAGTCATATGGACCTTGAAATGGGAGCTACCTTGAATAACCATGTTTTTAAACTAGAGCCAAGTAAATTAGTTTTCTTTAAGCCTACTTAATTGGCAAAATCATTATGAACATTGTAGGATTTTGTTTTGCGTTAAGAACTTTTGGCATCTGGGTTTAATATTGTTCACAAGTTTTGCTTCCATAATCCACTTGATTGTGCAATCAAGTGACAATTGTTTGGCTTCCAGTATTATGTTGTTATACCCATGTACAGAACAGTAGCATTGCCATCTGTTCATTCTGTACAATTGTTGGTAGAGTATACTTTAATTTACTTTAATTTAATTTCACAATATTTCCAAATATTTTTATCTATGCCATCCCGATCTAGTGGTTTGAACTTTATAACTATATTAAAGTGTATCTTAGTCATTATTAACTTAAACACCCAGCTGTACGTACACTGTGACAACACACCATGTTAAGGATAACACTGAGATGTGTTTAGTAATTAACCTCAAAATTATATTGACGAAATATTAACTTAATCACCCAGATGCATGTACATTGTGACAACACACTATGTTAAGGATAACACTGAGAGGTGTTTAGTAATTAAACTCAAAATTATATTGACGTGATATGGTTTGCTTTCATGGAAGTTCACATAGATGCTTTATAAGACAGCAGGAAACATTTTAAAGTTTTTCTTTTATTTAAAATTGTATAAACTTGTTTGCACTTCAAGATACTACCATAGCCATGTGCATAACCAGCTAGTCCAAAGCAACTTGATGTGATTAGTTGTAACTTGTTATTTGAAAGAGGGCCATTAGGTCCTCACATAAATTCCGCTGATTTTGGAGTTTGTATATGTATATACAAACTCCAAAATCTTTTGTTGTGTACTTGGTCAATTTTAATTATTAAAATGACGAGTAATTAAAGGGAAAGGGTTTCACGATATACCAAATGGTACTGGGAATACGCCCGAATGGTACAAGAATGTAGCCTAACGGGACCCCATGGTCACTTTCTAGTTGTTCCTGGTTTCTTTGAAGAATTTGCCCACTATTTCTCAAATTCGTTACATCGGAGTTTCATAATGTTCCAGGTTGTTACTTTTATTAAAATGAGTTGATCAATTAGATGTGAAAAAATTAATAAGTGCACAATTTCGCTTTTGATATCCCCAAGTCTTAGACAAGGATGCGAGGGGTAGAGCATACACATAATAGGCAAATGTTTATTTCAATTTATGAATGCAAAGTACAAAAAGATACAACCATTTTAGGATGGATTGTGTGCTTGTGTAAATAAAAAATCAAAGAAAATTGTGAGATTAATTATTACGACAATGAAATGCCGGGTTAGTATTCATTACTTTAAAGTTTAAACAGAATTATAAACTTGAAATAAACTTGAATTCATCTAGAATAATTAAATCTACTCTAAAAAAATCAAACCACTTCAAGGACAGATACAGTCTACCCCCCAAATAGGGGAAGGAGGGTGTGGGAACCGTAATCCCACTTGCTCTTTTATTAAATTAGGGGCTGCCTTTTGACCTTATAAATTTGATCAAAAGGCTTATAATAGCTTGCTAGAAGAAGTAGATTGAAGAGGGGATTTGGAGGTGCTATGGGAGGCTAAAACTTTGACATTTCGCTAGCACTTCCTTTTGTTTTGTCAACAAAATGCAAAAACCAACAAGTTAATTGTTTGTAAATTAGTAGATTAGTGTAAAAATACAATAAAAAAAATACAACCTAGTACTTGCAAAAAATATAGAGATTTATGGTACTTTAAGTGGTAAGAACATAAACTAGATCTAAGCTTAAGATTGAGAATTCAAAACACTTTTATATCTAGCAAGATAACAAGCTAAGAAATTTATGATAAATTCTTTTAAAAGAAATCTAAGCTTGCTTGCTAAAAGTAACCAAAGAGAGTAATTTTTGAGAAGAAAAAGAGAGGTTCTCAAGCTCTGGCTTGAATTTCTGTGAGGATGTAGAGATGCTTGAAATTGCAAGAAGTGTTAGATCCAAATAAAAGTATGAAGAGAAAAGGGATGCAACCGAGCTCCCACTTCTCCTTCACCTGAGATGATTTGCAAGCTACAAATATTTAACACAAGTGATATCAAAATCCAATATGTTTTACTAAAAGAAATTAAGAGAGCATGAGTATTACCTACTACAGTCTGCAACTCCTAGATCTCTAA
Organism: Pseudotsuga menziesii; assembly: GCA_001517045.1. Taxonomy (NCBI): domain Eukaryota; kingdom Viridiplantae; phylum Streptophyta; class Pinopsida; order Pinales; family Pinaceae; genus Pseudotsuga; species Pseudotsuga menziesii. The sequence goes on along the minus strand of LPNX010520533.1, from coordinate 1,379,976 downwards.
TAATAAAAGCATAAACAAACAACTTGAAACTATAAATGCTTTCTCTATGGCTAACAATGACCTTTTAAGCTAGATAGATCAACAAACTTGAAAGAAAGGAAAGCAATAACTAACTACAAGGAGTACTCAATGCTCATAGTGTTCTCATTTAGGCTCTCTTTGCCTTGGTCAATCCTTAGGGGATATTATCACACTTAGCATTGGTTCTTTGATGGTGATTGATTGGATTGCCCCTCTTGTTAGGCTTTTGATTGTAATCTTTCTTGTTTTTGGATTGCCTCATTGTTATTGTTACACAGTGTACATTCTGACCCCTTTGACCTTATTTGGTCATTCACAACAAATAATATAGTTTCTTTCTTTCTTTCCTTCTTTGCCTATTGCTGTAGCATTGCTTTAGACTATGTTACCTAGGGATTCCTTCTTTAGGTCCCCTCTTGACAAGCAACTTAAGGGTGATCACCTAGGGTGGCTCCCTTGTGACAAAGACCTAAAATCTAGGAACATATCCTAAAATGTAGGAAGTGGACATTTATTGATTTCAATGAACCAACAAAGAATGAAAGCAATCAACCTAATTAATTCTTCCACTACTAGAATTCTCACTCATCCTCAACTTGGGATGCTACAAGAATCATTACAAGGAGTACTCAATGCCCTTTGGGTTTCCCACATGAGCTCTCTGAGCCTTGATCAATCCTTGGAGGATATTATCACACTTACCATTAGTTCTCTGATTGTAATTGATTGAGAAGTTGATAGCTCCTTTGTTTTGGGCATTGGGTAGGGTTCTACTGCTCATAAGTCATGACTATGTTGGCATCCCTTGTTATAGGCCTCTAGAGTTTACCCCATTTGGATGGACCATCTTATTAGGCATTTGATTGTAATCTTTTTTGTTTTTGGATTGGCTCATTATTATTGCTGCATGATGTACTTTATGATCCCTGGACCTTATTTGGTCATTCACGGAAATTTATATAGTTTCTTTCTTTCTTTCCTTCTTTTCCTATTGCCATTGCGTTGATTTGAACAAGCAACTTAAACGTGATCACCCAGGGACCAGAGTGGTTCCCTTGTGAAAATTCCTAAAATATAGGAACATATTCTAAAATGTAGGAAGTGGACATTTGTTGATTGCAATGAAGTAACAATTCATGAAAAATATCTACCTACTTAATCCTTCCACTGCTAGAATTCCCTCTCAGCCTCAACGTTGAATTCTAGGAGTCATTACAAGGACTTCTCAATGCCCTTAGGGTTTCCCATTCAGGCCTCTTAGCCTTGGTTAATCCTTGGAGGATATTATCACACTTAGCATTGATTTTTTGATGGTGATTGATTGAGAAGTTAATACTTTCTTTGTTTTGGGTATTGGCTAGGGTTCTACTGCTCATGACTATGTTGGCATCTGCTGTTATAGGATACTTCTTTTTATAGATTTTCTATCCTTACTACATTGTCTAGGGTTTACCCCTTACGGATGGACCCACTAATTAGGGTTTTGATTATAATCTTTCTTGTTTTTGAATTGCCTCATTATTGTTGTTATGTGATGTACATTTTGATCCCTTTGAATTTATTTGATCATTCATGGAAATTAATATATTTTCTTTCTTTCTTTCCTTCTTTTTATATTGCTGCAGCACTATGTTGAACTATGTTGTCTAGGGATTACTTCTTCTTGGTTCCCTCTTATGGTACATGCTTCCTCTCAGCTCTGTTGCTGATAGGGCTGCCTTTTTCAAATCCTTTTGTTATGATATCTCATATTTGTTGTACACTCTTATTTTAGATTGCTTAGTTAGATGCTAGGCACTCCTTGTATTGGTCTCATTAGTTATTGTTCTTTTTAGTTTCATCGATGTATCTTACAATCAGGAATTGGTGTGATCATTTGTGTCTGTAAACAGTTTGAAAAGTTAGAATGACAAGTCTGAACAGAAAGATTTGTTTGTATCCAAGTAAAGAATAATTGAACTGGTTTGGGGAGATTAGTGTGAGTTTGGCAATTATTTATTTGGTTTCTTTGAAGATGTATCATATGTTTCATATTCATTTTTTACTCTTAAATAAGTATACAACATGGAACTATTTTATATTTGACTATTCAATTGAGATAGCTTTTGAGAATACTCAGATACGGATATTACATTGGTATTAGAGCCAACCCTTTCTCGGGCTTCTGCTGATCTTCGGCTTGTAGCCAAACACTCAAGGTTTCGTTGAATTCAGATCTTTGATATAACACAGGCTTTTAGCCATGTTTGTTGCGATCCGCAACCTCGCTCCTCTTCACACTCATGTTATTACCCCTCCAATTCCTAACTCCACCGCCTGCTCCTTCCACGAGCTCCACCACCATGATAGCTGCAACCCCAGCCCCCTTCATTCTCCATAGCCACGTGCCCTTCCCCACCTTTTCACCATTAAACCTTAAAACCCAAATTCTAAGCATTCAAAAAAAATTATAATAATATATTACTAATAATAATATTATTATTATAATCCATATACTATTAAACTCTAATAATAATGATTATTATAGTTATTATTTTGGAAATAATAATTCTTTTGTAAATTAAAAAAATAGTCAAAGCAGTAGTCAAATAAAAAAAAGACCAAGTCATAGAAAATACTAAAAGAGCAGAAACCAAATCTCGGAAGATATTTAAGAAGCCATTGTAGTCAATTACGAATTTATTGAAGAAATTATGGATTCCATATTTAAATCCAAAATTTGGGCGAAGTGTCCTTATTGCGAAATGGAATTCCAATATCCGACATTTTTTAAGAATTGCAATCGCTCCTGTCCAATATGAGGTAAATATATTATTATGAAAGACGATCAAGGTAACTTACAATTGCAATCACATGTATTGGAAAGTGAATTAGGATACTACAACGAAAGCAATAAAAATCTACAATTTGAGATAAGTAAATGAAGCATTCGTGATCAGTTGACAGAACAAGAGAATCGTCGCTTAAAAGATCAAAATCATAAGCTGGAAAAAGCTAATGAAGATATCGAGAAAATGTTATCAACTAAGAATGAAGAAATATCTCGATTAAAAATCACAATCAAGATCTTGAAGACAAAATAAAAAGGTTAAAAAATAACGAAGAATCATTGTATAGGAGTGATAACAATTTTGAAGAATATACAAACCGTTTAAACAAGCTCATCATGGACAAAGATGATGAATTGGCGCAAATCCAAAGAAAACTAATAAGTAAAAAATCAGAGATATGTCGACATTAGCAATAGACAAAAGAACTCCAACAAAAGTATGATGGCACTAAGAAGAAGCATAAGTTAGAAATTGCGAAAATCAATGGCAAATTAGCAAGCAATACCGAAGAGCTATTTCGACTAAGAATTCATAACAAGACATTACTTACGAAAATCAAGAAACTAAAAAATTGTCGAAAGATGGAACTTGCCAATGAAGACCTTGAAGGAAGAATAATAAAATAGCAAGAAGAAAACCATCATTTGAAAAATCTTATTCAAGAACTAGATGAACAAATCAAGAAGTTAAAAGAGGACAAACAGTTGCAAGACGAAAGGTTCAAGAAGATTCATAATAATAATAATCTATTAGAGAACAAATTAGTTCAAATCCAGAAGGAAGCATCCAGACTCTTCGGGAAACAAATTCAAGTTGAGAAGGAAGAAACAAATAAAAATTCGGTCCTCGTCACAGTTCAAAAAGAAGTCAATCTAGTAGAAAAACAAACAGCAACAACTCCTTATCGACACCCAAATTACAAAAAGCATTTTGACCCACAAGGAGGTTAAAATGAACATAAAATGAAGAGTTATAATTTCAAAAGCGAAAGAACACAAAATTTGCAACCTAACCAAAAAACGGGAAGATTTATCCAACAAGGCGATCAACAATCATCTTCGATGAAGTTAGATCTCAGATGGACCACATCATAGACGATGCAACATTTTTTCTTTGGAATTCGTAACTCGTATCGTCTCTTTTTGTCAAAAGTCGCAAGTACTAAAATAAAGGACCGAGAGATGACATTGCAAGCAAGAAATCAGACGTAAGCCTTGTCTTCAATAAGCTTTGAGGACAAAGCTCCCTTTAAGGGGAAGGCAATGTTATATAAAAAATATATAACATAATGAGGTATATAAACATATATAAAAATTAAATATCAATATTAATTATTAATATTAATATTAATATGTATTAATATTAATAATTAATAAATAAGAAATGATTAATTAAATTAATTAATTAGAAAAAAGAAAGAGATGTGCCCTTTCATTTGAAAAGGAACGATAAGGCTTATATAAATCTCAGTGTTACAAATATCGGCGATATATCGCGCTACAATCTCCTCGGCGATATTATCACCAAACATCGGCGATTTTTTCGGGCGATTTTTTCTTAGAAAAATCGCAATTTAACGCGATGTGTTTGGCAAAAATCGTCGCTCGCTTTTCTGACCAGGATAAAAGGTTAAAATACGGTTTTTTTTTTGGTTTTATTTCATTGCAGCCGCCAGCGAGGATTTCGTTTGCATTTGAAGTTGCCGACAGGAGAGCAGTCGCCAGTGAGGGTTTCGTTTGCCATTCCGCGCAGAGGTGAGTACTGTAATGTATTGTTTTTAACCTGTGGGTGCAATGTTGAATGGAGTCTCGACTGAATACGCCGGTGGACTTGGAATTTGCATTGCAGTGGAGCCGATTTGGGGCGATTTGGGGAGAGTCGAGAGTGTCGCGAGTCGCGACTCCCGACTGTGGGTAGAGTCGTAGACCGGCAGTGGAGTCGGAGTCGGACTGTGGTATATTATAATTTATTATATATATTATATATTATATATAATGTATTATATATAATATATAATATATAATATATATATTATATAATATATAATACATTATATATATATATTATATGTAATGTATTATATATTATATAATATATATATTATATATTATATATAATACATTATATATAATATATAATGTATTATATATAATATATAATATTTATTATATTATATATAATACATAATGTATTATATATAATACATAATATATTATATATAATATATTATGTATTATATATTATGTATTATATATTATATATAATACATAATATATTATATATAATATATTATGTATTATATATAATATATAATATATATTACCTTTTAATTATTCAAACTTCAAAGTTCAACCATAGGCCAAACCTTCCACAAAATTTGCGGGAGACTGAGATAACTTGTGGCCCGTGGGTTGGCAGATAAATTTCAGATCTATGTCTCTAGTTCCATAGACAGGCGCTATTGTTACTGGACTTTCACACTTGATCTCCTCCACCACAGTTTTGTGGAGTTGTCGATTAAGTTGTCTAATTTTTTAAATATGACTTGTGATTCATGAGTCGGGGACTCAAGATCCGAGACACGATTCATTTTTTATGTGTGATGTATCACTAGACCTCTTATACATCTTATATATCGGTTTTATTTCTATATTCATGTAGCAATGTGTTTATTTGATGTTCTTGTTGCTTTAGATGTTAAGAAAATTGAAAAAAAATGAATATTTTTGTATTTTTTTACATTGCCGATATATTGCCGATGTTTGCCGACATTTTCGCCGATAAATCCGATAATATCTTTTTGGACCCTCGGCGATATATTCGCCAACACGATATTTGTAACATTGATAAATCTCTACCAACGTAATTGTAAAATCATTATTCATATTCATTTTTTACTTTGATATAAGTATACAACATGATTGGACCATTCAATTGAGATAGCTTTCGAGAATATCTAGATACAAATATTACAAATCTACTTATTAAAATTACTCCTCTTATAGATATGAATAATCACTCTCTTTTATTACAAACTCACGTTTATATCTTTTATTTTAATCCTTCGTTTATTTACTTACCCTTATTTATGTTACTTCGGTGTATTATGTTGGGTTAAACCATGTGTTGGTTTCTTTTCTTTTCTATTTTTATTTTTTTAGTTTCTTTCTTTCTCTTTTTTTTACTCTTTTATTTTTATTTTTTTGAGTATGGTCAAAGACCTATTTAATTTAGAAACTTGGATCTTCTTTCTTGTTCTCTTTTATTTTCTTACTTCTTCTCTTTTTCCTTCTTGGTCAAAGACCACAATTTTAGGGAAACCCTAGGATAATGGTTAAAAACCAAATTACACAAAGTGTAAATAATGGCCAATGGTTGGATCGCTTTAATACCAATGTAATATCCGTATTCAGATATTCTAAGGATTACGCAAGAGAATAATCAATCAATAGAAAATAACTCCATATCGAAAAGATAAAATAAATATTGAATATGAATGATGATGAAAGATTACGAAGTGAGTGGCATATATATAATAATCGTAAAGGTACTTTGGAGACCATCCATGAAAGGATGCGTCATTTTAGAATAGTTTACTAATAAGTATTTATGTGTTATTAAGATTTAACATTTATATAGTTTATTTATATTACATTCATTTTTATATTTTATTTATATTATATATAATTAATGTTTATTTATATTTTTAACCTTGTTTTCTTCTTCAAAGATGCCTTGTCCTCAAAGCATTAATTTAGATGCTTTGTCTAGCTCTAGGTGACTAAGCAAGGGCCGCGGCCTACTTAAAATCAGCAGCATTAGCTTGAACAGTAAGGTGACAAGCCTAGATGGCTGAGAAAGAGATGGCGACATCTCAACACTAGAAGCAACAGCTTGAACAAGAAGGTGGCAGGCCTAACAGAGTCCCACAAGAATAACAACAAAACCCTAGACATCATGTCAAGAAGAAGCAACAACAAACCCTAAGAGTAGACAATGAATCAGATCTCCAATTCTCTCTTGTCAACACACTCACTAAAGTGAAGTTGAGGGCTTTAATTTATAGTCTTGACATGTATTCTAGAAGGGTTTCCCTACTAACCCTAGCTTTTAGGCTATGTTGCACAAGTTTCTGGAACGCGGGTTCGTCGGGTATGTGGACATGAGTATCCGATACGGCTAGAAGCTTCGCCCAAATTTGCAGGAAACGTCGGGTTGGGAGCGGCAATAATATATATTAATTTTTTTAAAATATATTAAAAAAAGT
>LPNX010520533.1:1344686-1372716 GCA_001517045.1 Pseudotsuga menziesii | reverse complement strand
CAATTGAAATTTTTGTTATTGGTGATTTCTTGACACAATAAGCTTCAATCATTCAATTGATTTTCAACACTTTTCTTATGATTTTGGCCTCCGCATGGTTGGGAGCTTGTAGAAGCTCCCAATAAAAAGGGAGCGGCAAAAGCAAGTTCCCCAAAAGCTCCCAAAAAGCTCCCAAGTTCCCAAGGAAGCTCCCATAAAAAAGGGGACATTTCGTACCAGCTCCCAAGCTCCCAGGAGCGGGGAAACGTCGGGTACGAGTTACCAAAATCCCGGGAGCGGTACCCGTGCAACTATGCTTTTAGGAGAGATACCAAACAAAACATAAAATAAAGTTAAGTTGACTTAGGATAGGGTACCAATGGTCAATTGGTAATAGAAAATAAAACAATAAAGTTAAGCCATCATAGAAAAAGGGTCAAGGAACCACAACCAAGATGGGCTCTAGGACCAATAGGGAAACATAAGACCATAAGTCAACAAGAGGGGTCACATCAAGGTGGGAAGACAACCCTTTCACCCACAAGACCAAGGTGTACCCTCAAGGTGTGTGTGTGTGTGTTCTTGTGTGCTTGCATTGTTTTTCCATATTTGGAGATTTACCTCTTTGATAACATCGACATCTCTACATCGACAAAAAATCGACAAGGGTCCCAAATACAACTTCTCGGCAACATCGAAAAAATTCGGCAAACAACGACAAACATTAAAAAGTACATAATATAGTAATTTGTTTTTCAGAATTTTCAAACATATAAAGCAACAGCAACATCATATAAACAAATTGGCACATAAATACGAAGAAAACACTATATATATGTAGTGGATGCCAAATAAAAACTGATACATCAAAGTCGATACTGAATTCTGAATCTTGAGAGCTGTCCAATCAAGGACTCAAAAGTGGACAACTAATACAAATGACATCACATATATAAATGTATCTCATCATCACGAGGTATATGTACAGTAATACAATGACAAAAGTCACAAAACTAGCAGGTAGCCCTTTGTCTTTGATATCAATGTCCTCTCCCCCTTTTACGAGAAAGGATCATGGGTTGTTTGATCGCCCTTTCCCTTGAAGTAGAAGGTCCTTGCCTTGCACCAAATGTCAGATGGTGACTAGTGGGTGCCATCGTGGGACTAAGTAAATCAATTTGTGTAGAAGGTGGTGCTGATATAGCCGCAGGAACATCGCCCTCCACGAAGCATTCAAGCTCCTCCTCCTCTAACCATGCAGGTGGCCCCTCAATGACAGGTACCTTCGTCTCCATCCTCCACTTGGACAATACATCTATATTGTTTAAGGAAATGGCATCCACATCTGGTATTTCCTTCACTTGCTTCATCCACAGTCAAATATTGTAATAGACATACACCAAGTAATTTAAACGTGGGAACTCCAACTTGTAAGAGGGTCATAAACGTTTTTACGAGTCTTGAGGCCCAAGGGTCATAATATGTTAGAGTATCTTAAATTACAATAGATTTAATTGCTTTGTTCAAGTTCTAACCTGTTGCGTTTCTTTGAGTGTATTCTATCAAATACACTCCAATTTCGCTCACATCTTGAAGCACTAGAGGTTTGGCTAAGGATTTGAATGGCTAATTTTCTTAAATTTGGTGCCCTTGTACCATAGTTTTGCTACGAAACATCTACAACAAATAAGAAATAAAGAGAATTGGATTACATAATTTAACTTTCAAATAAAATTATAAAATATAATTAAATTTTAAAAATTTAAAGTTCTAATCTAATTAGTACTTACGTGGCATCAAAACGGTCCTTTCACGAATAGCATTGAGAAAGCCAACTAGTCAACTAGCCTCTTGATACATCACCATATCATGAGTAATTGTGTGGTTAGTATCAACATTAGGTACCATTCTATCGAGATATGTGAGGAGCCCTTACATCACCTCACCGTCAAAATCAAAGCTACATTTGAAGGAAAAGGTAGGGTTGAGGAAAAGTGTTGTTGCATGAATGGGTCAATGGAGCATCTTGGTCCACCAACTATCAATCAAATCACACGGCATCATGTGTCTATTATATCCAGGGGTACACTTCCCCACATAATAAGACCAGATAGTTTCTTTGGCCCTATCCATGGCCTCATACAAATAGCCTGTAACGGGCTTATCACTGTCAACCAATATTAGACCTTTACCAAAGGTTCACTAATTGAGCACACTTCTTCCACTTTTTCCCATAAGGAGCCAGTGTACACCAATCTAACGATGGCTCTCCCGTCCTCTCTCCTATATGTGCAATCATGCCACTCATCACAAACAAACATTTGCTGAAACTCAAACTGATATTGAAGCAAAGACTAAAGAGAAATAAAGTTGGTGGAAAAACGTGTGATTGCAGGATGCATCTGTTAACTAGGGGTCCTGGCTAGTTAACCAGGAAAAATAAGTCCGTAGAAGGTACCCTAGGGTCCCCAGTAGTCTCGTAAGGTTCTTGGTTTGGGACAGAGCAGGATGATGCCATGGCAAACTCTCTAGCATGTGGCTAGGCCCCCTATATGCCTCTAGGGTATCTAGGGCCGGGACTAGGTAGATTCTTGGTTTGGGACCAAGCATATCATGCAGGTTGAGGCAAAGACTTCCTGGTTTGGGACTGGGCAGATTCTTGGTCTGGGACCAAGCAGTTTTTGTAGGTACATTCCTCGTCAGTCAACCAGGTGGATCTTGGTCAGTTGACCAAGATGATGATGTGTAATATACTCTTCTCCTAAATGGTTATTGCTAGGTTGTTTCTCAAGGGATCGACCACCCCTTCATGATGTCACTAGCACTTGATCTTTAGTAGTGTGGAGGACTAGAGGATCACATCATCTAGTTTGTATCTTCCATATACAGTGATGATAAAACTCACAGTTATTGTATGGAACACATGTGGACAATATACCTTGAGAGAGACATATTAAACTCCTTGGTCTTGTTGGTCCTGTGGGTAAAAGGGTTGTTTCCCCACCTTGATGGTACACCTTGGTCTTGTGGGTAAAGGGGTCGCCTTACCACCTTGTTGTGACCCCTCTAGTTGACTTATGGTCTTATGTCTTCCTTTTGGTCCTAGTGACTTCTTGGTTGTGGTACCTTGACCCTCTTGCTTTGATGACTTAACTTTTATTGCTTTTATTTTGTATGACCACTTGACCATTGGCACCCTACCTTAAGTCAACATAATATTATTTTATGTTTATTTTTGGTAACTATCCAAAAGCCTAGGAGTGCCTAAGTGACCTTTCTAGAAGGCTTGTCAAGATTATAATTAAGTTCAAATATCTATTCCTAGTGTGCATCTTGACAAGAGAAAATTTTTAGATCTGATTCCTTGACTGCCTTTAGAGTTCAGTACTGCAATTTTCTTGGAGTCTAGGGTGCTAGCTGCTTTGACTTGACGTTCTTCGTTTTTGCTGCTCTTGGAATGGGCCGTGACTCTCCTGCTACTGGTTTTAGTAGGCCATGACCTCAATAATGTTGATGGGCTTATACGTGGCCACTACTACTGGTTAAATTGAGTTCTAACCTCCTTTGGATGCATAGACTGAGCTGTGACCCTTTTGCTGGTTACTAGACTCGAAACATGACCTTGTTGGGTTGTCTAAGCTTGAAACATGACCTTGTTGGCCTGTCTAAAGTTGAGACGCGACCTAGTTGAGTTGGGTTGTGAACCTGTTGTGTGCCTGGGATGATCTGTAACTCTGTTGCTACTCTTCCTTATGGTGGGCCGTGATCTTTTGTTGATCTATAAGTTGGGCGTCACTCTCTTGAGTAGGATGTGAGCTTATCTTGGATTGATAAAGTCTAGTCGTGATTTGTTTGGGGATCGCTAAGGTTCCCTATGTAAGTTTTTCTCAGTTTAAAAAATTATCTCAGTTTAATGCCCAACCCAGAAATGCATAAGGCTGGAAATTACATAAAATTTTAGATTGAAATAAACATTGTTGTAATTCAACTTTAATGACAGAAAAAAAAAATTAAATGCACACCATGAAATTTTCAGATACAGTAATTTTTGGCAAACATGCCCAGGAAAAACCCACAAGGGGAAACCCTGTTAGGAGAGTATTTTTTTTTCTTTAGTAAAATGGAACAACAAGTACAGCAAAAAGTACAACCTATCTCTACTGCATTAAATGCACCCAGAACTTCCTTGATTTCTGTGGCAAATTGAGCCTTGAAATCTGTGCCAAAAGAGTCCCTCGATTTCTGTGCCAACACCTTGAAATCTGTGCAGAAATCTGTCCTCGAATTCTGTGCAAAAAGGACAGTCCATACAGACTGTACGGAACTCAGAAAACGTGCCTATGTACGGCCTCGAAATTTGTGCAGGGTACGGCCTCAAAATCTTGTGCCAACCTTCTCGGTAAATGTGCCCAAAACTTCTCGAAATTCGTGCCCCAAATAACTTAGCTGGACGGTCTCCTTGGGATGTGTGTTGTACCAAAACCCTTCACCTCGATTTTCGTATTGCCTGGAAAAACTTAGCTTCCTTGAAATTTGTGCCTCCTCTCTCTTCTCTCCTCTCCTCACTTCAATCTACAAAAGTAAGTGAAATTGCCTTTCCTTGCCTTTTTGGTGAGAACACTAGGGTTCATCTAATCCAACGGTGGAGATTAGATGAGATTAATTGCTCTTTAATTCTCATTTAAAAATTAAATTCACTCACCTCACTTAAATTTTCCAAAAAGTGACTTTATTCTCTAAAGTCTAATTAAATGCTCATCTCTAGTCATTTAATGCAAGGGTCACTTTATTTTCCCCTTTTAAGTGACTAAGGCTAAAGTCACCTAGGGGAACACTTTCCTAGGTACAAAAATCAACACTCCCTCTTACTGAGGAAGGTGTTCTGCACCACTCCCAACTTGTCTCTGAAGAAGACAAACTTGCCCCTCCCCAAAGATTTCGTTAGAATATCTGCAACCTGCTCATCAGTGGAAATGTACTATAAAGTCACTGCTTCTCTTTGAACATAATCTCAAATGAAATGATACCTGATTTCAATATGCTTTGACCAGTCATGAAATACTGGATTCTTAGAGAGTTGGATGCAACTCTGATTGTCACAGTAGATCACTGTAGGCCTCAGCTCTTGACCAAATAAATTCACCAGCAACTTGCGAAGCCACAGCGCCTCGCAACTGGCCTGGCTGGTTGCCATATACCCAACCTCTGCAGAACTCAAAGCAATAGACTTCTGCTTCCGACTGTACCACGACACTGCTGCTGAGCCCAAACTGAAACAACATCCGGAAGTGCACTTCCGGTCTGCCACATTGCCTGCCCAATCTGAATCTGTGAAGCTAATCAACTTGATCCCATCCGGCTTCTGTAGTTCAGACCATACTCCACTGTCCCTACAAGGTAGCGCAACACATGTTTGTAACTACCCAGTGCACTCTCCTAGGCTCAACCATGAATCGACTGAGAGTGTTCACTGCAAAACACAAATCTGGCCGAGAGTTGACCAGATACATCAAAGAACCAATGATCTAATGGTATAGTGTAGGATCCACCAACTCTCCCTCAGAAGCATGAAGCTTCTTCCAGTTGGTGACCATCGATGTAGACATCAGCCTACTATCCTCCATTTGAAATCTCCTCAGAATATCAACTGCATACTTTCCTAGTCCCAGGAAAATATGTACAAGCTCCTGCCAAACCTCCAATCCCAGAAAATAGTGCATCAACCCAATGTCGATCATCTCGTACTCTGAAGCAAGATCTTTCTTGCAAGCTGCAATGGGTTTCTCTCCTCCTATGATAAATAAGTCATCCACATACAACAGGAGATTGAGCAGATCATCTCCAACCATGATGAAATAGAGATTCGGATTTGCCTCACTCTTCTGAAACCCCATCTACTGCAAGTAAGAATCAATCCTGGAGTACCAAGCTCTAGGAGCTTGCTTCAGCACATACAAGGCTTTCTTCAACCTGCAAACATGACACTCTCTCTCATGAATCTCAAAGCCCTGAGGCTGCTCAACACAAATATTCTCCTGAATGATTCCATTGAGAAATGTTGTCTTCACATCCATCTGATGGATCTTCCAACCCATTTCCGCAACAATGGAAATGAATGCTCTGATCGAAGTATACCGAGCAACCAGCGCAAAGGTCTCATCATAATCCACTCCCTCAATTTGTGAAAAACCCTGTGCTACAAATCTGGCCTTGTACTTCTCCACACTACCATCGGCAGCATGCTTTAGCTTGTAAAGCCACCAAGAAGTCACCACTGACTTCCCCTCAGTCTCGGAACTATCTCCCATACATTGTTCTTCATGATGGAATGGTACTCATCCATCATGGCATCTCGCCAAACATGATGTTGGGAGGCCTTCTCAAAAGTAGAAGGCTTTGAATCACGTAAACTAGCCACTAATGCCATGCCCAATCTGTTTGGCATTTGAATAGTCCTCACTGGCATCCTGGGTGTCCCAAACTCCTGAGCTTCCTTCAAGGTGTCCCGAAGCCACTTAGGCTTCTTCTTCCCTGAAGGTTGCTCCCACGCTGGTCTGTCCTCATTTGATGAACTGCCAGAGGTAGAAGCCCCAATAATCTATGAACCAGAAGCTGGTGTACCAACAACTGATGAACTTTGTGATCTTGACAGAAAAAAAAATTTAAATGCACAACATGAAATTTTTAGACACAGTAAGTTTTGTCAAGCATCCCCAGGAAAGACCCACAAGGGGAAAACCTGTTAGGAGAGAGAGTATTTTTATTTCTTTAGTAAAATGGAACAACAAGTACAACTTATCTCTACTGCATTAAATGCACCCAGAACTTCCTCGATTTCTGTGCCAAAATGCATCCTTGATTTCTGTGCCAAATTGAGCCTCGAAATCTGTGCCAAACAGTCCCACTATTTTGGTGCACAACACCTCGAAATCTATGCAAAAATTTGTCTTCGATTTCTGTGCAAAAGGACATTTCGTAGAGACTATACGAAACTCGAAAAACGTGCCTGTGTATAGCCTCGAAATTTGTGCAGGGGTATGACCTTGAAATCTCTGCCAACCTTCTCGGTAAATGTGCCCAGAATCCTCTCAAAATCCATTCCCCAAATAACTCAGCTGTACGGTCTCCTTGGGATGCGTGCTATACCAAAACCCTTCACCTCGATTTTTGTGCTGCCTAGAAAAACTCAGTTGCCTCGAAATTCGTGCCTCCTCTCTCTTCTCTCCTCTTCTCACTTCAATCTGCAAAAGTAAGTCAAATGGCCTTTCCTTGCCTTTTTGGTGAGAACCCTAAGGTTCATCTAATCCAACAGTGGAGATTAAATGAGATGAGTGGATGAGATTAATTGCTCATTAAATCTCATTTAAAAATTAAATTCCACTCACTTCACTTAAATTTTCCAAAAAGTGACTTTATTCTCTAAGGTCTAATTAAATGCTCATCTCAAGTCATTTAATGCAAGGGTCACTTTATTTTCCCTTTTGAAGTGACAAAGGCTAAAGTCACCTAGGGGAACACCTTCCTAGGTACAAAAATCAACACCCTAGGTTGGGCCGTGACCTAGTTGGATACTATAGACTTGGGTTGTGATTTGTTTGTGTGCCCTAGACTCAAACCCTGACCTGTTTGGGTGCCCTGGTTTGGGCCGTAACTGTTTGAACTCTTCTTGAGCATGCCGTGACTGCTGGAAGCCCTTAAGGCTGCGCCATGACCATCTTTTGCTAGGTTGTGACCTATTGGAAGCCCTTAGGGCTGAACCATAACTTGTTACACCTCTTGGGTTGGGCCGTGACATGTTTTGCAGACTTACAACCTGGGCTGTGACTGATTGACAACTTGCTAGGGTGGGTTGTGACTGTGTAAGCCATCTCGGGATGGGTTGTGCACTGTGGTTACCTCTCTTGGCTGGACTATAAACTGTGCAAGTTGAACTGTGACCCTAGTGGATTTCCTGTCACTGAAATGTGACATTATCAAGTCTGATCTGTGTGTGTTTTGGGTCTGATTAGAAGGTGTCATTTCCTTCATGAGAGTGCTGTTGTAGTTTGTGTAGAAATATTGACAAAAATTTCAGACTTTTGTAAAACACTTAGTTTACCCAGATTTCAGACTTAAAACTTGTCATTAATGAAAACACCTCTCAAGCATTTAAATCAATAACCCAACAAGCTGAAACACTGAAACTAAGTCTGTAGCAGTAGAAAAATCACATAAAAAACAACAGACTAATAAACCCATAAAACAACAGAAATTTGGTCAATGTGAAACTGGAAAGACCCCACCTTGGGGAAAACCAGTCCAAGAGAAATTTTATTGCAGCATTTATCAAGCAGAAAATTAATTTACAGTAGCATTTATTTCAACATTAAATGACTGTACTAGATTTCTCAATTTCCATGCCCACCTTGAATTTCGTGCCCACCTTGATTTCTGTGCCCAGCTGACAGTACGACCTGTACGGCCTGTACAGACTATATGGATTTTCGTGCCCAGAATTTTTTTCTCTTCTCGATAATTGTGCCTAGAAATTTTCTCGAAATTTGTGCCACTGCTGTACTGTACAGACTGTATGGAATAGTACTACTCATAAAAATCGATCCAACAAAACATTCAATCAACAACCAAATAGGGAGTTCACTCAATAAGATCGATTAATTTCGGATAGGAAAGGTCCACTTTCCAAATCTCCATCAAATTTCAATATCAGAGTAGCTGATATATTCATAACCTAATGGGTCAGGTTCACTTACTTCTCCTTCATTTTTTCCACTTCTTTTTAAGACTGGTAATTTGAAATTACCAAGTATCCATAATACCTTTGATATGTCAAAAATTGACGAAGATGGAGTAGACTATTACTGATCCTATAGTAGCAGGATGAAGAAGACTATTATTGATAAAAAGAAATAAATGCCTTAAGAAATGTGCCTAGGTCCTTGGGATTCGTGCCCACTTGAGAAAAAAATTTGTCCTTGGGATTCATGCCCACTTGAGAAAAATCGCAGCTCCCTCTCTCTGCAAATAACTTAGCCAAATGCTCACTCTTGAAAATGCTTTCTTTCAACTTGTCTTGCAGACTATCCTAGGCTCTCTCTTATAACTTGAGAGTGACTTTTCACCTTCTCCAAAAACAATTACATTTAATTTTAATAAAGTCACATTTACTTTATGAAACAAGTGCACTTTATCTCATAAAGTGACTTTATAAAATTAAAACAAGGGAATACTTTATAAAAAGTCCCATTTACATAAAAGTCACTTTAAACTTTATAAAACAACATCACAAAGTAAAGTGGCCTAGCTAGTGCATGGTCACTTTCGCATATAAGACAAAAACATGCGGAGTGCCTCGAGAGTTAAATCTATAACACTCCCTCTTAGCGAGGGACGTACTCATTGCCATCATCAACAGGTCTTATCCTTAAATCCATCACACTGTTTGCTGTAGAAGCTCCCTTTAAACCTGGAACCAACGCTACCACCTGCACTGAACTCGAATCTGAAGATAACTTTCTGGTAGCCACCCTTAACCTTGAGTTCCTAGAAGAATCAATTCTCCACTCTTGAGCATTGGTTCGCTCATGGTGGCTGAACCTCCTGCCAGTACTTAGAATAGACTCCATCTCTTCCATTGTAACTCGAGACTGTACCCTTGGTGTCATTGCAGCATTAGGAGCCTCCTACTCCTCGTTTGATTCATCAACCATGGGTTGTGCACTAAACTTGTACAACTCACCGAACCGATCACCAATCAACTGTGGATCAATCTGTCTCGCTCTCTCCGAGTATATATAAACATCTCCCAGATCATCTCTATCTTGAAATATGTACACATGTCCCCTTCGGAACAATGTCGAATACCCTGCATCTTCCAAGGTTGAGACCGAGAGCAAGTTTACCCTCATCCCTAGAACAAAGAGGACCCCATCCTAATCAATGTATCCTCCCTGACTAAGTTGGAGTCTGACCTTTCCAACTTCACGCACTGCACATGCATGACCCCCTTCTTACTAAACAAACCGGTCAAGACCAATCTCAGAAATGATACGGAATATATGCCATATTCTAGTCATATGATGTGAGGCTCCTTTGTCAACATACCAAGTACCATTCTAAACTACTCCATTGCTACCGACACTAGAAATAAGGGAGAATAATGAGAACTCCTCGAATCTTCTAGCAAAGTCCTCTTCTTCTACTGTAGTTGCAATAATCGTATCTTCCTCCTCCTCCTTCTTCTTCTTCTCAGGACACTGAGAAGAAAAGTGTCCATACTGGCTACAAGAAAAACATCGAACTTTGCTCAATCCCTTCTTGGACTTCTTCTTGCTCTTAGCAGAAAGAGAAACATTCTCTTCATTAGCACCCTCCTTCTTCCATTGCCTTGAGATCCTTCCCGAAACTCCTCCTGAGTGAAATCATCCCATAATCTGTTCCAATCTGGAAGTTTTTCTCAAGCAACCACACACTTCACAAAGACTTGCCATTCCTTAGTGAAGCCTTTCAAGGCTATCCTCACTAACTTAGAATTAGAAATGACTTTTCCAACTGCAGCTGGCTCATCTTTTATCTGGGCCACCCAGGTAAGAAAATGAGCTACACTCTCACCCTTGGCCATCTTGGTTTCCTGCAATTTTTCCTTTAGAGCCATTATCCGGTTCTCATTCTTAGCCTCATACAAGCCTTTCAATGTAGTACATATTATAAGCAACCTTCTTCTCAGCTAAATGTGGAATAAGGTGGTCCCTTATACCATCCAAAATCAACCTTTGGGCTTTGGCCTCTTTTACCTCATGCATATCCAAAGCAACAGGATCAGTATCAGGAGGACGAGTTACCATGGTGCTAACTATGATCCATAATTTGTTTTGTTTGAGAACAACAGTCATTTTAACTTTCCACTGCAAGTAGTTGGACATACCAACCAATCGATCCCCATATCTGATGCATGCAACCATCTCTGCTATCAAAGAAAATAATAGATCACCAAAAGAACAATATCTTCACTTTTCCCCACCACCTGCAAGTCACATCCAGATAAGGCCTTCCAATATGCAAGTTGTTAAAAAAACACAGCAAGAACTCTTTCCCAACAACTCAACACTACTGCTGTACCCACAATCAACTGTAAACACAGAGCCTCAACTCTGATACCATGTAGAAATATTGACAAAAATTTTAGACTTTTGTCAAACACTTAGTTTTCCCATATTTCAGACTTAAAACTTGTCATTAATGAAAACACCTCTCATGCATTTAAATTGATAACCCAACAAGCTGAAACACTGAAACTAAGTCTGTAGCAGTGGAAAAATCACATAAAAAACAACAGACTTATAAACCCATAAAACAACAGAAATTTGGTCAATGTGACCTTGGAAAAATCCCACCCTGGGGAAAACTTGTCCAAGAGAAATTTTATTGCAGTATTTATTAGGCAGAAAATTAATTAAAGTAGCATTTATTTCAGCATTAAATGACTGTACCAAATTTCTCGATTTTCGTTCCCACCTTGATTTCCATGCCCACCTCGAATTTCGTGCCCACCTTGATTTCCGTGCCCTGACAGTATGGCTTGTATGAACTATACGTATTTTCGTGCCCGGATTTTATTTCTCCTCGAAAATCGTGCCCACAAATTTTCTCAAAATTTGTGCCACTGTTGTACCGTACGGAAGAGTACCACTCAGCAAAAATAAATTCCTTTGAAACGTGTCCAGCTCCTTGGGATTTGTGCCCACTTGAGAAAAAAATCTCTCCTTGGGATTTGTGCCGACTTGAGAAAAATTGCAGCTCCCTCTCTCTCTGCAAATAACTCAAATGCTCACTCTTGGAAATGCTTTCCTTCAACTTGTCTTGCACATTACCCTAGGCACTCTCTTATAACTTGAGAGTGACTTTTCACCTTCTCCATTCCCTAAATCCAATGGCCAAGATTAAATCTTGCCTTTCCAAGATCAAGGGTTGAGAAAGTTTCCCCCAACAAAAGCGGTTACATTTAATTTTAATAAAGTCACATTTACTTTATGAAACAAGTGCACTTTATCTCATAAAGTCATTTTATAAAATTAAAATAAGGGAATACTTTATAAAAAGTCCCGTTTACATAAGAGTCACTTTAAACTTTATAAAGCAACATTACAAAGTAAAGTAGCCTAGCTAGTGCATGGTCACTTCCGCATACAAGACAAAAACATGTGGAGTGCCTTCAGAGCTAAATCTCTAACAGTTAGGGCAGAGTGTTGAGATTTCCCTTCATTCTGCTTAACAATCTGAGGTCTATACCCTACACTTCTGTAACCCTGCCATCTCTCTCTCTTTGGTAAGTCCATTGTTCACTTAATGACTTGTCCTTGCAGTGACAAGGTCTGATTCGAAAAACACATGAGTATAAGGACGATCTTAACCAACATTGATACTGTTTACTAATTGTTGTTTATTAGTTTGTATTGTGTGGTAGTACTGTTATTGTTTATTTTCATTGTACCTTGCAATTGATGAATTGTATCTCAATGACCAACTTTAAACATAGTGACTATTGGAGTGTTAAAGTTGAAAGAGATGAAAACTATGTTTTAAATTATTACAACAACACCAGTCTGGATCTAACATTGTTTTAGATTTGGTTTTATGCACTAAAGTTCAAATTTTGAATTTTCCTATTTCAAACCCTAAGCTAACCCAATTTTTAACAGCATCAACTCCCTATTTCTCATGCATCTCCTGATGAGACTAAGAACAGAAGAATGGTTATATATGAATTTGGAGATGCTCCTTACATGATCAATGACATCCTTGATGAGGGGAATTTTCCCCACATCCTCCAACATCAAATCAATACCGTGTGCAACACATGGAGTCCAAAACAGTGAGGGGTGCCTCTCCATAAGAAATCTACTAGCAACCATATAATTAGCTGCATTATCTGTTATGATTTGCATCAATGTTTTAAAACTCAGAATAAAAAATTGAATTGTTTGAGTGTCAACCCGAACCGAAACCGAAAACGGTAATGAACCAGAGCAGTTTGATTTCAATGACTCGAAGTATTGAAAAATACAATTTTAATGAAGAAAATAGAGCATCGAATGAGATAGTGGTGAAAAATACAATCATGGCCTAATTATCATTCGTGGTAATTTGTCTCGACTCGATTCTACAAGTACTATTGATCATCATACATTATACTGTCAAGGCCACCAACATAGTTGCCATAAATCTCCACGACAATAGTCCACCGACTATTCATGGGTTGTCATGGTTCAAACTGGTGATTGTCTCGATGTAATTCGCCACAGGTTTTCATAGATCGTCATTTCTATTTGTATGGGTGACACCAAGGTACACTTAAACTTCAAGCTAACAGCTACACGTAGTAACAAAATTATGCGGTAACATTTATTAATGACTTTTTCATTCTTAACGATGTGTGGGCCACAAAATTATGAGATAACCTGGGTTGAGTTTGTCTAGCTGGTGAGCCTGACTAGTTATGGTTCTAGTTGGACAGGTTCTTAAAACACTAATTTGCACCACATTATGCAAACCAATCTTCTAGAGGATCCCATCCATCAATTCACATAACAATGTTGCATCTTTTACTTGTGTCAATGCGTCAATGTGTTTGATAAATATGGACCTTTAGGACAATGTACCAAGAGATTGAGAAGGGCCCCACCCTTCCTATCTGTCTAGACTCCAACCATTAGAAATCACTCTGCATCCAGAGGTCTACTGTCTCCCATGATTGTTTGAACTCATCCATTCTAATGTTGATGCCCTTCTTTTCTGCTTGAAGAATTAGTCCCCAAGTCTTCTCATATGTAGGGTAGTTACACCCTGGGCCAAAAATAGCATTGGCATCACACACTGACTGAAAAAATGGATTATTTTTCGTGATGGTAAGAGGTAAGTAACTTAAGAAAAGCATCCTCCCCATAATCCTTCCTGCTTCTTCCTTCTGCTTTTTATTAAGCACCAACATGATGGAAGGTTGTGCACCACTTACAGTCTATGGAACCAAAAAAGATGAGGCCCTACCGGCAGCTGAATCCGTGCTCGTGGAGCCCCTACCACTTCCCTCGATGGGATAATTATATATCCTTGAAGATCTAGCCACTCCAACAACTTCCTCTTCCCTCTTTCTATCCTTTGAGTGAATTGATTCATGGGAAATTCTCATACTCTCTGGGGTAATTGCACTACAAGGCCCCACATCATGCTCAGGGACTTTTGCCAAATGGTATTTCAACTTGCTAATCACTCATGTCATATGTTTCCCACACAATTTCAGTTCAAGCTTTGCCTGTTTGTCCCATATTCATGGTCAGCATACTGTGGCAATGGGTCCAATGCCTTTGGCATATTTGCAATGGAAATCGACAGCCTAAAAACTCAAACCTAGGGCACCAAAAACACAAAAAGCTGACATTAAACCTCAATAGGAGAAAAATAACAGCAGGCTGGTTTAAAAAATCAGTCCTCTAGATTAGATTATCAGCAATGAAAAATTACAGTAAGAGGGTTGTTAAAAATCAAGCTTGCTGTCCCATTAAAAAGAACCTTTACATTATTTTATGGGGACGAAAATCATGGCCAAAATGACAAAAAGAAACAAAAGGTAGGCGAGCAAATAAGCAAGCAACCCTGCAAAATTTTAAAAAAAAAATAGCACTAACATAGTGGAATTTAAATGCATAATTAAGATTGGAAATTTGGAAATTTCAACAACGGTTGGCAAATGAGATTGAATCCTGGCTCCACTATGAAACCCTTGATGGTAATGATGATGGTTGTCTATCTACCACCACAATGAGTAATGATGACCACAAGCCCTCTCCCTTCCTTCTCCAAAACTTAAAGTCAAAATGAGCAAAATTAATGACAAATTCGGCCTTTAAGCCCACGACCCAACCTGATTGCTGCTTTTTTCGGTTGTGGCACAAATTTTTTGGGAAAAATCGGCTATTTTTTTGGGAAAAATTGCAAAATCGCCGATTTTTTCAAAGTTTTGCGATGTCAAATCACAATTTTTTCGGCTGAAAAAATTGACAGCATTTTTTTGGGTTATCGTCGATTTATCTTCTATGATCCTTGTAAATCAGCTTAAAATGTTTTGGTAACTTTGCAAATTCACAATCCATGCTTAACCATTTCAATCTTGTGAAAAATCGTACAAGATCTATTTGTATGAACAGTGCAATGTAGTTGATCCTTTACTCTTATGTTGAATGAAGGATCAACTACCCATGTAATCTAGTTTGAAAAGCAGAGTGGGACTTCTAGATGCCTTACTGCCTCCATTTTTCGGTATTAGCATTTCCATTCTTTCCAAGTATGTCCATGAACATGTAGATTTAGCTTGAAATAACAGTGATCTGCAATCATCAATGAAGTTGCAGTAAAAGCTGGTCGATCAACAGCCTGAAGTATTGAGTATCATATAAGATTTTGACAGGATAGCCAAATGCCTACATATTGTCCCACAAATCCACCCATGAAAACCTTTCCTGACTAAACTGATTTCTTACAAAGGAAGGAATTAACCCAGGCTGCTCTCTTTGCATTGTGGAAGTCCAAATTATAATTCTACTCTTTTTAATTGTCATGTAAATGTCTTGTTTATGAGAATGAAAAATATAGTGTAGTACAGTTATGAAGTTTTCTGAGTTGAATATATTGGAAGAACTACCATCTGCACTTCATGAGCTGAATAAATCAGGAGAAGTAGTATCTGGATTTTATTAGCTGAATAATAATTAATGTTTATACTATGGCTTTGTGTGATGGTAATTTTGTAATATGCTTTAGAGCCCTTTATCTCTCTTCAGTAAATAGTAATTGGAATTGTGCTAACGTACAGACTATTTCTAACATTTTAACAATGTGTTAAATGCAGGCAAATGTTGCTAAATTGGGAACATCATTTTCTGTTTTAGGAGACAAGCTCGAGTTAAAGATTTTTGGTTTTAATGAAAAGCTACCAGTTTTAGCATCAAAAATTCTAAAATTCATGAAAACCTTTACACCAGCTGCAGATCGTTTTGAGGTAAAACTGAAAAGCATCATTTTCATAATATTTTGATCACTGGTCAGGTTATTCTTCAAGACGAGACTAGGATAATTTTATCTGGGGGTCTGGCTTTTCTTAAATTGTCTCAGCTTTATATTTCCTTCTTCACTAAGTGTGTGTATAAATTGTTCTTCTATGGCCATGATAGATATATAAAACTGAATTTATGTTCTAGACCAGTTCTACCTGTTACAAAAAGTCAAGCACCCCCTAAATGATGTAAAATCCCAAACATCAAGGAAGTAGTTTCGTGCAACTTCAGGAAGGCCACCCTCTGTCACCTCAATGGCTATTCCTCTCTTTTGGTTGGCTCTACTTCAAATCAAAGGGTTATCCCTAATTAAGATTGCTAAGGCTATGAAGTGTAGGCTCTAGGTGAAATAAGCCTTAACGAAATGGTGGTCACTTATAGGATAGGAAATGGTAATGCAAATAGGGAAAGGGAGTTGGAAAAAAAGAAAATGAAGGAAGAGGGGAACAAGGGACTTGCGTTCTCTGAAGATGGGTGGAGTGTCTATTCAAAATGTTGGAGTCATAAATCTGTACACAGTTAAATCCAGAAGATAATTCCCAGTGCCTATTAACTTAGGGGTTGATGGAGTCAATTAAGCATTGCAACTTGAATGGACTAGTGTGTTCAATCAACACTTGATGAGGTGGAAATAACTTGTGTGTCACATTCAATCTACTTAGATGAAGAACTAGTTTGAAACCTTCATCATTTACTTGAGTACCTAAGGGTAAAGGAACTAGTTTGATGTAATGTCCCTAACTCAGTATGAAACAAAATTTCTCCAAAATGCCTGACAATGAGTTTATTGACTATGGCCAACTAATTAAACTTCCCCTGCTGTAGCCCACTAAGAGGTTAAGCTGACTCTGTATGATAAAGTTTGGTAGGTGAGTCTTCTCAAACACTTCTATAGTACGTGCTGTAGCTCTTCCCTCAATTCTTTTCTAATCTGATTTATTGTTTTGGTGTGGTTTGGGTGATCCCTTTTTTTATGTTTCATAAACCACATCATATGCCAGTGTTTCCCATTTGACTTACTCACATAATATGCTTATACAAGTAACAATACCAAGTAACTCAGGAAATTACACAATATTTTCTACTAAATAAACAGCAGTGAGCGTATTTCAAGAGGATTGATATTTAACATTCGTTCTGACCTGTCATTTATGTCATATTACAGACATTAACCTTCAGATTTCCCTGGACTTTCAAATCTGGAAATATTGCAGCAGTTGCCACTCTTTAAAATGCCAATTCTGGGTCCTTTCTGCTTTCTACACTTGCTGTAGCGCTCAAATAATAGAGGACATAGCTCAGATATTCAGACGGTAGCACACAGCAGTATATTCTCCTTGTATTTGCTCCACCCACCCACAAATCTGATACAGTATGTGTGCCCTCCCCAAGAAGAACTCAGATTCTTCAACACTAGATAATCATTTTTTAACTAGTTTATGACTCAGCAGAGATGGTCTCAGCGTCTCTTCTTCAACTGGTCCACGAGAGAGAAGTTTGAAAGTCTAGAAGTACTCTGACTGTGCCCTCTCTAGAGATGATAAATTCCCTCATGCTCAATGCCCAATGCTATCCTAATTTTACTCCTTGTAAAGCCACCTGCAACTGCATAACAGGGGAATCCAAAAATGGGGACATTACATTTGATGCTTGAATTCTTCAGATGCTTGCTGGAAATTATATGCAGAATTTTACTATTGGAGAAATAGATTTGCCACTCATCAAACTATATATAAATGTGCTGTTATATTAGGCATAAATTTAAATCCATTTCGGAAACTAAGTGTGTTAGAAGAAGGGAAATAATGCAGGATTATAACAGCAAATAGATCAAGAGGGAGAACCTCTTGAGATTGACTATCCCAAAAATAAATTAAATTTATCATAGTCACAGGAATCATGCTTCAAACTGTGTTTTTTCTGATTTAAATTCAAACTGTGATTTTCTGATTTAAATCTGAATCGGCAGCAAAACAAGCCAAGTCAAACCTTTCCGAGTTAAACTCGTGATTTTTTCCTCAACTTGCGATCTAAATCTCCGATTATTTGAACTGCGTGCTCAGGAATAGTTTTTAAGCCTGTATTTGACTGCTTTTGGTCTCTTTGCTTGTTGGAGGGGTTTCTGCCTGCTGGAGGTGTTTTCTACTTGCTTGTGGGAAGGGACAGTGACCAAATCATGCACAAAGAGGCTTCCTGGGCAGGATTTAACTCTGCCAGACTTCCTTATCCAAGTAACCATCATCAATCTCAAGGTGCACAGAGACCAATTTGAATCCCATCATGCTAAAATAGACCAATGCATCAACTCCATGAGCAACCAAATCACATAGTGATCCATAATACTTAGGGAGAACCCTTAGTTGACGGGCTTCCCTCTCAATGCAATGTACTAGGGGTCAATCAAATGTATAATGTATGCAAGACCCTCATCAAGGTCAAATATATAATGTATGCAAGACTTCCATCAAGGCTGGCGCTCCATCGACATCAAACATGCATGCATCCAACTCATGGAATGATGATGCCACCAAGGTGATAATTCATAAATGACTATGCATCAAAGCACCGTCTGAAACCAAAATCCTTGCAACCTGCTTGGGCACAGTCTTCAAACTGAAACAATCCTCATACAACATGAAGGGTAACTTCAGCCATGCCCTTTGTTGAAGCAGGCTGGAGGACTTATGCATGTTAAAACAAGGGTGTAAAAACTGGACCCAAAGTAGGTGTAGGATGTCGTGATCTCAACCTCCTTTTCGAAAGTAGAAATGCAAGTTGGAGAAGGCACCCTTCCATGTGTAGGGGATTACAACAGTTGAAGAGAAAGCCTCTTCAGTGGGTCGTAAGTCACAAATGTTGGCTAGGGCATCAATGTGTCTTTGTAGGCTCTTTGTTGAGGAATCCATAGGATCAAATCATCCACATAGAGGTTCAGAGAGATCAACACTATTTAAGGAAGGAACTGTGCCCATCGTAAATATGCTCATGGATGAAGGATTCCAATTTGTTAATGTAGATCCCAAAAAAAGTTGGTGAAAGGGGGGAACCCGTGTTTGACACCAATGGTGCTTTGGATGAATTTAAAGAGGCTGGGTGACCTCCAAAAGTGTTCAAGAATTGACTTGTAGAGTCTCATGATGGAATCTTGGAGAGTGTCTGAAATGTGAATGTGATGAAGTCTTTGAAACAAGGCCTCTTTTGGTACTATGTCAAAAGCTTTTTAAAATTCTAGAAAACAGCAGAAGACTATTGAAGAGCAAGGACGAGCCTCCTTAATGATGTCCATAAGTGCGAAGATGTGGTTTGGTTGTCTGGCTGGAAAACTGCCTATCCTCTGGCTCCAAGGTGCCTGATCTCTAGCAGATCAGAATGCTGTAAATGCAAACGTATAGCATACAGTTTTGAGAATGTGTGCTCAGCCTTGCAATCTGAGAGTAATCATCAGTGAATTTATATGGATGACATTCTAACTTTAATGAAAATATAGACTGTTCACTGACAAGTTATGAAATGATGAATGCTATTTTCAATGTTTTTTTTTCATGTTTTCTCCTGCACATTTATGTATTTTTAATATATTTTTGAATTTTGCATATCTCAGCTGTGGAAGTAGTTATATATGTGTCAGATATCTACCTGTTTCGGATTACTGTATCAGTATCCTGGTAACCTTTTTTGTCATTGATGTTGATGCCAGCAGCCAGACTGCCCTTTGTCTTCTTGAAGTTCAATTTTTTCATGTAATTGTGAATGTCATTGACTGGCTTTATATGTAAATAATGTGCTTTGGTTGATCACTAATTAGTAATACAGGTGTAGAATTATGAAATGGACACTCCTTCATTTGTTTTGCAAAAGCCATAGAACAATACTGAAGTTCTAGTTGCATTTTCATCAACATCACAGTGGATATGTATCAACTAGCTGGTAGCTGATTAATGTATAGCACAGAAATGCAAATCTTATAGCATATGGTGGTTACTGCTCATTGTTCCTAATTTTCAGGTGATGAAGGAGGACATGGAAAGGAACTGTGTGAATACCAACATGAAACCTCTAAAGCATTCGGCCTATTTAAGGTTACACATTTTGCGAGAGCATTTTTGGCATGTTGATGACAAACATTCTTGTCTCCTTTCACTGACTCTGGCAGACTTGATAACTTTTATCCCAGAACTTTTTAGTCAGGTAGTTTATTATTTTGATTGTTCTGGAATTTCTCAGTTGTTTTCTTTATCAAACTTGTTTAAACAGCTCTGACACTCAGAATTAGTTTCTTTTTATTTCGAGTATGAAAACTGATATGGACCATCCTTTTCTTCGGCAGATATATATCGAAGGTTTCTGTCATGGTAACTTATTAGAGTGTGAAGCTATTTCTCTTGCAAATATGTTCAAAGATTTGTTTCCAGCAACAGTTTTGCCTTCTGAGATGTGGCATACAGAGAAAATCCTGAAGCTGCCATCTGGCATTGGTCTACTCCAGACTGCAAATGTGAAGAATAAATCAGAGGAGAATTCTGCTGTTGAGGTAAACAGAGATGAACATTCCTTGTTGGCCAGGAATTACTTACTAGTTTGCATCATAGAAGGTGCTTTTCCTGTGGTTTTCTATACCTTTCTTATTATATTCTTCAGACCTTAAAATTAAGATTTATACAATTCGATTTTGAGAACGTTATTTTAATGTAGGCATTAATTTTAAATATATTATCAAAAGGGAGCATTTGTCTGCAGATTTATTTTCAAGTGGATCAAGATATTGGTGAAAGTTCAACTAGAGCAAGGGCCATAGCAGATCTCTTTGAAGATATTGTTTACGAGCCATGTTTTAATCAGCTCAGGTATTTTATTTTTAGGTGTTATATGCACTGAAGCTTTAAACCATGTTAAGACTTCAAATAATTGCAAATTAAATTTGGACAAATCAGTATCACTTCTAATTGCTTCCTCAAGATTAGCTATTTTACAAGGGTGGTTAAGCTTCTATAATATATATAGCTTATACCAATTAATTTTAGCTCCAAATTTCCATCTGTCAAAGGCACCATGAACTAGGTGATATGGACGCATTTTATCTTTTCTTTTTATTAATGTAGACCTTGTAAATTTTTCTTATTCCCCCAACCCTGTTTCAACCACCATTTTCATCATTTGTTAATGCCAACCCAATTTACTTTCAGCTGCAAATTAAGTCATTTCCATAAACAATTTATGACTGAAGTCTGAAACACAAGAAGAATTTTACAACATTAAATGAGCAGTAATAAAGCACATTCACATGAAAAATCAGACTCAGAAATTTTTGGTCAAATAACCCTGGCAAAACCCCAACCTTTGAGGAAAATCTGTTCTAGAGAGAAATAATTTTATTTTATACAATAAAATTAAAGTACAGAAAAAACAGAGATAAACTTATCTCAACCACAGTGCTCAGCAAATTCACTGAATTCAGAAATTTTATAGTCAAAATTTCTGCCAACTGGCTGCCTTGAAAACCGTGCCAAACTGACTGTATTGATTGCCTCGATTTCCATGCCCACTACTGTACCGTATGGACTTCCTCGATTTCCATGACCACTGTATGGACTGTACGGTCTGCCTCGAAATTCGTGTCCAGAATTTGCCACGAGATGTGTGCGGTATGGAAAAAAGTTCAGTGCTACTGTACGGTATTGGGAATCGTTCCCTCTGCTTTTCTCTCTCTGCCCGCAAATTTTCTCCGTCTGTGTGCTCTCCAACTCATGAAAAAAACAGAATGAGACTCTAACGCCTTTCCTTTCCTTTTTGCTGTCCAAGTGAGGAAGCTAAATGGTCATCTAATCCAAGGGCCCAAAATGAATTAGATGGAAGGAAGAATTAAATGCACTTTTATTTGTTGATTTTTCTGAGCAACATCGAGAGCCATTCTCTTAGGAGAATGGGGACACCTGGTCCGGGACCATAGTGTGGACTCAACCTAGTGTTGAGTGATCATTCTATTGAATGATGATATCTGGTCCTTGACCATGATATGGACCTAGCTCTGCCCTGGGGGGACTAAACCTTGTGTTGAGCGACCATTCTATTGAATGGTAGACATCTGGTCTGGGACCACGATGTGGACTAGTTTAGTTCTGGTAGACTCAACTTAGTTCTGAGTGGCCATTCTTTTGAATGGAGGCACCTGGTCAGTTACTAGGACTCAGCTCAGGGCTGAGGGCCATTCTCTTGGAGAATGGAGGCGCTTGGTCTGTTACCAAGTTTTTGACCTAGTGTCAAATTATGCAGCCTATGGCTGAGGCACCTGGTCTGTTACCAGGAAGGCACTATAAGCCCTAGACTAGGTCTAGGCATGTGTGACACTCTAACCCTTGATCAATGGGTTTTGCGATCTTCTCCAAGGCTTAGCTACCCTTGGTTAAGACACCCTAGTACCTGATCTTGGTGTCACACATAGTGTGAGATAAAAGCATTAGTAATTCTCTCAGTTTATGATGATTTACTTTGAATGGAAATAAAAAGACCACGCTGACCACAGGGGCACTTGAAGAAGGCTAAAGCAAAAGTCAAAAGTACATGAAGACCCTTAGTACCACAAAGGTGTAAAAGTGAAAGTGCAAAAAGACCTTTAGCACCACTAAAGGAAAAAGTCAAAATTAGAAAAGAATAAAATATTATTATTTGAGATTTCTAATTTTGGCCCACTTACAAGTGACTCAAAGGATATAAAAGAAGATCAATCCAATTCATTATTACACAGACTTGCTCTCACAGGTACAACTGCTCACTAGAAGATCTTACAGGTTTGGAGAAGAAGGCTTTGTGATTGTGCCCTAACATGGATGAGTCTAGCTAGGGCATCGTCATCCATTTGAAGGCAAAACCCTATGCTAGGGTTTCTTCATTTTTCTGTCTTAAGGGTTTTTATCAACCCTTCTCCTCAGCAGCAAACTCCTTCCAGGCAGTTATCTCTCCACCATGGGAAACCTCTTTTTCTACGGGCTTGCTGCATTTTTCTTTGGGCACCGTTAGAGGGTTCAACCCTCTCTTCACCTCCACGGGCAAGCCACTTGAGGGATCTGCCCTCTTGGCACCTCCGGGCAACCTCTAGCAGGCCTACCCAGGAGGGTTCTGGCCCTTACGATACCCTCAAGTAGCCACTAGGCAAACCCGTGAGGGCTATCGTGGTCACACAGGCCCTCCGGGTAGCTTGTGGGCAGACCTGTGAGGGTCTTGTAGTAGCCTGTAGGGCTGTCGCGCCTGCACAGGCCCTCGACCTAGCCCGTAAGGCCACAACCTAGGGCAGCCTGCCCTCTGGGTAGCAACAGGGTTTGGTAAACAGGGCAGCTGGGCAGGAAAAAAGGGCAATCGAGCAAGAAAAACAAGCAGTGGGAAGCATGGGAAAGTCAACTGGGCAGATCGGGCAGGGCAGTGGTAATTCAAGCAGACTGACTGTACAGTGAGCAGATCCAGCAGTTGACAGGTTTTTCGGCAACCTGAATTTGTTGAGCAAAAAAGAGAAATTAGGGCCTCAAGCCCTAATTTGGAAAAAACCCTAACTGGGCATTTTTATATAATTGGAAAATTCATCTTTTGATATTGTCGTTTAAAGTTTAAACCTATTGGGGTTTGTTGAACTTTTGAAGAATTTCAGTCATCTCATTTACGAGATGAATTACCAATGCTTTTGGGGTTTTTGTCCTTTAAAGGTTTCCCTAGTGAAAATTCTTGTGTCCATTGTGTTGATGTGATGAATGTTGTTTACTGCACTTATCATTTGTTTATTTTAGTCTGCAAATTTTAAAAGTATCATGCTAAAGGTAAAAACTCAACATTAATTCTCTACAAAAATTAATTTCACTCAACTCACTTAAATTTATCAAAAAGTCACTTTATTCTCTAAAGTGAAAATTAAAACTCATCTCAAGTTTCTAATTGCAAGGGTGATTTTAATTTTCCCCTTTTTATGACTTAGGCAAAAGTCACTAGGGGAACACTTTCCTAGGTAGAAAAATCAACAGACCTCAATTTGTAGAGCTAGCCTGCATAATCTACTGATCTTTGATGGATCGAGCCTCTTCCTTATTTTGTTAATAAAAGATCAAAATTTCTGTTCTCAATCTTCAATTAGATTCATTCTGCATTCTAGATAGGGAAGCTTCTCCCCAATTGTATGTGGTAATTCCTTCTGCCTGTAGCTGAACGCCATTGTAAATGTTCGACTGATGTCAAAGATCATGTGTTAGCAAGGTCAGAAATTGTATGTTTGCCATTATCTCAAATTAGAGTGGTTGCCCACTATGAGAGGATTTTAATCCCACTACTCAAGAATAAATCTTGAATTATTGATGTTTTCGGAAAAAATAACTCTTATAAGAAAGTTTTAGTCCTCTTCTACGCTTTTGATCTCTGTTATTCAATATAAGTGATCATAGCTATCAAAACTAGACTGGTCATCGAACTAGCTGACCTTGGGAACTGGAACCAGACAAAAACCTAAAAAAGAATCCAGACCACAAAACCGGTCAACCAAATTATACATAAAATATTCAAAATTTGAAAATAAATATTAATGTGCATCCATCAGAATTTAAATAATTATACACATGTATATAGCAAGTAAGAGTGCATACAACCAAAATAGCATCGAGTGCAATCCATATTTGATCCAAGTACACGATAAATAGGCTATAAACTAGGGATTCTTCAAAAACTAATTTTGAGGCTACCAAGATCAATTTTAACAATCAACATCACCAACATCAAGGTACATAAAGCCTGAAGGGGTTGATGTGCTTGATTAAATGCCAATCCCATACCCACATACATGATAGAATCCAGTGAAACATTGCAGTTGTGAAATCCTAAAAACTGTTAGGCCTGTTAAATTTTGAATGGGATACAAAATTCTACTTTTTGCAGTTGAAGTTCGATGAGATTGGAACCACTCTTAGACATCTCGAAACAATTAATTGTAATGCTAAAAATTCAAGTAAAAGGATAAAAAGTGAAAGATAAGGAGAATGCCACTTTTACTATTAATGTTAATGTTACCATAATGATAAGGAGAATTTAAAGTTACCATTTAATATTGTCGATGATGACTAGGCCTGTTGTTTACTTTTTTTTATAATTTCATGTTCACTACATGTATATAGCTTTAGTAGGGGCCTATGGTTAGCCCCCCCTCTCACTTCAAATTTTTGTTTTATAAAGAAAAATAAAAAAAAATGTAGGAAAATTGTGCCCCTGTACGGTCCATATGGAACTGACCGGTTTTGAACAGGGAGGATGGTTCCATACAGAATTGTCTCGTTCCGTGATTGAATCAGCTGGTTCCATGCTTGAATCAGCGAGTTCCATACGGAACCGACCTTTTTTGGTTTGTAAGCTGTTTCGGACTGAAAACCCCTGGGAATTGGTTGGATCAACCAGTTTAGCCTAAAACAATCCGGTTCCAATAACATTGAAACTGATCTCCTGGCGAAGGATGACATTGGAAAATGATGTAATATTTCTAATCCATTCAAGTTTGAAAACCCATTAACATAAGATTCCAATCATATTCACACCACTACATTATTGAAAGGAAGTTGATAAGGAACACAACCATTCATATCTGTAGTCTGATTCTACGCTGCAGGGAAGCGCCCCCTGCCTCCTCTTCGCTCCCAATTTGCGCTCCTAGAGTAATCGATTAGGAATCTGTCCTGGAAGCGCGCTTCCTGATCACTTCCTCTTGGGAGCGTTTTTTGGAAGCACACTTCCCTAAAAAAATTCCCTGGTTTTTTTGGGAGCGCTTAGGGAGCGATGAGGAAGGTTTGCTCTTGAAGTGCTTCCCCATCGCTCCTTAAGCGCTCCCAGGAGCAAAAAAACCATTCCCTAATCGCTCCCTTAACGCTCCCAAGGATTGAGGCGATTTGTTCTTTTAGGTTTCTGTATTCAAGACATCATTTTTGTTGGATTTTTGGGCATGGTTAGGGTTCATATAGGGGATGTATTATATGGTTATGTTAAATTCTTAAAGTAAAAGTGACATTCTCCTTTTCAGGATGTTTGAGAGTGGTTCCAAGCTCATCAGACCTCATATGCAAAAATTAGAATTTTAGATCCCATTCAAAATTCAACAGACTTATTAGTTTTAAGGATTTCAAGATTGCAACATTTCCACTAGATTCTATGATGTATGAGGGTAAGGGATTGGAGTTGAATCAAGCACATCAACCTCTCTTTGTACCTTGATGTTGGTGGTGTTGATGCCTAATTGTTGAAGTTGATTGAACTCCTCTGTCATGACCTTGATAGAAAACTACCCTTCAATCAAGGAAAATCACTTATTAATCATTGGAAGGTTTTCTACCTAAATGTTCCACTCCATGCCCTAGCATATCTCCTTACTTACACCAAGATATTATTCTCTGTCTTGGTTGGCCCAATTAGCACCTAAGGGTGGAGTTAGGAGAAAACCACTCATAGATCCAGAGGTGCAGAATGGGTATATGCTTGTATTAGACAAGTTGGTCCCTAATGAGGAGTGTGCTCAAGTACGATGTGAATTTTTGAGCAATACATCAGTGAACATGGAGTCTTTGGTAACCTGCTTACAACCAAAGATCTAAGTGGCTCGAGTCCTGTCGAATGGTGAAACATGTATTGCTCCTCTACTGAATATCGACATAAATTGGCGGTGAGGGTGTTTTCATAAGTTGTTAACATTTCTTGTGTAGAGAGGTGTTGGAGCACCTACAACTTCATCCACAATGTCCAAAGAAACAATTTGAATGTAGATCAGGCAGAGGAGTGTGCTCAAGTACTAAATGAATTGAGCAAATACATCGGTGAACATGGAGTCTTTGGTGACCTACATGTGACCAAAGATCGAGATAGGTTGAGTCCTATCGAAATGGTGGAACATGTATTGCTCCTCTACCACATATCGACATAAATTGGCGGTGAGGTGCTTTCATAGGTTGTTAGCAGTTCTTCTACAAAGAGGTGTTGGAGCACCTACAACTTCATCCAAAATGTGAAGAGAAACAATTGGAATGTAGATCGAGCAAAAAGCTTGGTTTATGTGCACTACAACTTGACATTATTGTCCCATTACTATGATGCGACCAAGAATGATAGAACATATGTGATTAGTGAGAACAATCCAGAGGAGGCTGATTTGGAGGATGGAGCCATAGCATTAGAGCGCTTGGAAGTTGAACTTTTGGGGGATCAAATTCATACAATAGAGATGCCACACCCCTAACCACCAGTAGGTTTTCAAATGTAAGACCTTATCCTTTATCTTACAACTCTTTGGTAATGAATATCATGCTCTGTTTCATTTCATGGTTGATGTTATCTCTTAGGATTTGTTGATTACAAAGATTATATGTTTAAACTTGAAGGTTGATGTTGTTTATGATTGATCATTTGATGACGATGTTATAACTTTTAACTCCAAGATGATTGATCTTATATGTGTACTAAATGATTATATCTATGCTTTCATGTTTTATATAGCTAATTTGACATTCTACATGTTTTTTTTAAATATATGCATCAAAATATGTATTATATAAAAAACACTCCCAAAACCCTCCCAAAACAAAAGCTTTTCAAAATGTCGCTTTTTGCTCTCGCTCCCACTCCCGCTCCCCGTTCCCAACATTATAGGTCTAATTATACAATCAATGCAGCAGAGAGAACACGATACCCAATCTTGAATGGCTGAAGTCTTACAAATACCCAATCTGTTACTTCAAACTTTCTTTTTGTTCTATGTTGATCTGCTTGTTGTTTCATACGATTTTGTGCCATAGTTAAATTATCCTTGAGTACTTGCTTTACTTTCTGATTTTCTTCAAGTTGAATTTTTACTGCACGTACTTTTGCATCATCTTGAATGAGTTCCTTCCATCTGGGAGGCGCATAACCATACCGTGCTTGAAAACGTGTCATCTTGGCTGACGTAT
>LPNX010520533.1:1291738-1344480 GCA_001517045.1 Pseudotsuga menziesii | reverse complement strand
ACTGAACAAGGAATCCAACAACAACACACTGTTCCATATACACCACAACAAAATGGTGTAGCTGAACGAAAGAACCGCACTTTAAAAGAAATGGCTAATTGTATAATCCAATCTAAGGGACTAAGTCTTCAATATTGGACTAAGGCCATAAATTGTGCAAATTACATAGTTAATCGCACACCCACTAAAGTTTTACAGGGTATAACACCAGAAGAAGCATGGAGTAAAATTAAACTAGATGTAAGTCACTTTCGTGTGTTTGGTTGTGAAGCATGGGTCACATTTCGGATGAAGAACGGAAAGCATTGCAGCCTAAAAGTGAAAAGTGCATATTTGTTGGATATTCTGAAGATGTAAAAGGTTATAGACTTCTTCAGCCACATTCTCATGATATAATCATTAGAAGAGATGTTAAATTAGATGAAAATCTCTTGGCCTGCGAGCCTAACTTGGCGGGTGTGCCATCTTTGGCTTGCGAGCTTGATTCGACGATTGTACCTTCTTCTTCTTCTTCTTCCAGCTTCCTTGACAGGTTTCCAACTCCAGTTTCTGATGATGACAGCAGAGGATGAAAATCCACCTCTGCGTGCTCATGTTCCTCCAATTGCACCAGCACCAATACTTCCTCGATGGGTCTGTTCAACATGTGAAGCAACTGGTGATCTTGCCAGTGATCCTAGAGATCAACGTCAAACACGTTCTCAGTTTCAGCGAGCCTCTTCTCTTTTGGCTCAAGTTTCTGAGAATCATGATCT
Organism: Pseudotsuga menziesii; assembly: GCA_001517045.1. Classification (NCBI taxonomy): domain Eukaryota; kingdom Viridiplantae; phylum Streptophyta; class Pinopsida; order Pinales; family Pinaceae; genus Pseudotsuga; species Pseudotsuga menziesii. The sequence continues at coordinate 1,343,725 of LPNX010520533.1, read as the reverse complement.
AGAAACTTTTGCAGAAGCTTCAGGGAATCCAGATTGGGATGCAGCTATGGATGAAGAATATTGTTCCTTAATGGCGAATGATACTTGGAATCTTGTTCCTCTTCCAAAAGGAAGAAAACTTGTCAGATGTAAATGGGTCTATAGAAATAAGTATGCATCAAATGGAAGTGTTGAAAGACTTAAGGCAAGGTTAGTTACCAAAGGTTTTTCCCAAGTTGAAGGGATTGACTACAATGAAACCTTTGCCCCTGTAGCAAAAATGAACTCCATCTGCCTTGTTCTTTCCCTTGCAGCCTTACATAATTGGGAAGTCCATCAAATGGATGTCAAGTCTGCCTTCTTACATGGTGATTTACATGAGGAACTTTACATGGAACAACCTCTTGGATATGTTCAGAATAACTCTAGCCTTGTTTGTCTCCTTAAGAAATCCTTATATGGCCTTAAGCAAGCTCTTAGAGCTTGGTATGCCAAAATGGATAGCTTTCTCCTTGACATTGGTTTTTCTAGATGCCATTCTGACCCCAATGTCTATACCAAGAAAGTAGGAAACCATCTCATCATACTTGTTCTTTATGTTGATGATCTTATCCTTACTGGTAGTGACCCTAAACTTATAACCCATGTGAAATTCAGTCTTAAGCAAAATTTTGAAATGTTAGACTTAGGACATTTGCATTATTTTCTTAGTCTCCAAGTCTTGCAAACCAAAGAAGGAATCTTTCTTTCCCAGTCCAAGTATGCTTGTGACCTTCTTCGTCGCTTCCACATGGAAGATTGTAAACAAGCCCCTTCTCCCTTCTAGTCTGGAGTCAAACTTTTTGCCACTTGCACTACCCCTGAAGTAGATGCCACCTTGTATCGTAAGCTTGTTGGTAGTCTTTTATACTTTACTCATTCCTGTCCTGACCTTTCCTTTGCCATTGGTCGTGTTGCCCGTTATATGCAAACTCCTCATGAAAGTCACTGGAAAGCAGCAAAAATAATACATCGATATATTCGAGGTACAATTCAGTTTGGGATTCATTACAGTGCAGGGTGGAAACCTTTGTTGGTTGGTTTCACTGTGATGATCGAAAGTCTACTGCAGGTTATGTTTTCAGTCTGGGATCTAGACCTGTCACTTGGGCTTGTAAGAAACAACAAGCTCTTGCTCTTTCTTCAGTAGAAGCATAATATCGAGCCGCAGTTAATGCCAGTCAGGAAGCTTTATGGCTTCGACAGATCCTTTCAGAATTTGGATTCAAGCAGCAGCAACCTACTCCACTTTGGTGCGATAATCAAAGTGCCATCAAGCTTGCCAAAGATCCAGTTCTACATCAGCGCAGCAAACACACTGAGCTACACATGCATTTCATCAGAAATCTTGTTGATGATCGTGTTATTGAAGTGCTCTATTGCCCTACAGATGATAAAGTTGCAGACATCTTCACCAAGTCTCTTACAGAAGCGAAGTTTTCTAAACTTCGGTCTATGTTAGGAGTTCAGGAATGTGTCCTTAAGGGGGGATAGGCTCTAATGCCTCCTTCCTTCTCCTAATAGTGTCACTTTTGTAAATCTTTCAATCCTATTCCAAGTTGTTCTTAAGGGGGGATTTTAGGATATTTAGACACTTAGGAGTTAGTTAAGATCAACTTGTGTAATATATCCGTTAGGTAAAAGTGTGTTTCTTTAGTATGCATTACTATGCATTTGTAAATATTATAATCCGACGGTCATGATATGTTCTAGACATAGAGTAATCCGACGGTTCAACTTCTCTTAGATCATACCTACCATTGATCCGTGGCTTAACACCCGATTGGTCTATGATCTCTATTTAAAGAGCATAGAGGCTCCTTGGCTAGTTGATCGATTATGAGAAGCTCATGTAACTTTCTTTCTTTTGCATAATAAATTGCTTCAAGTAGCTATTTGGCTTGGGCCATGGATTATTTCCCTCTCGAGGGTTATAACCACGTGACAAACATCGGTGTGTTGATCTGTGATCTATTTGTGTGAAGCGGTTGCTGAAGGTGTTCAATCTTTTGGGAGTACCATACAGTATGATAGGTGGAGTTATACCAATATTATGCAAGATATAACCAATGTAACGATCTGTTCTGCTTGTCAGTGATGAAACTACGAAGATAGGCTTCCACACGTTTGTAAACAACTTCTGTTTGACCATTTGTTTGGGGATGATAGGCTGAGCTCATGTTAAGAGTAATCCCAATTTGTTTGCAGAATTCCTTCCAAAAATTGCTTATGAATTTGGCATCTCTGTCGCTAACGATGATTTTCGGGAATCCATGTAATTTGTAAATATTTTTACATAATACTTCAACGATTTTTTTAGCGGAGTCGGTTTTCTTAATACCCATAAAATGTGGATATTTTGTTAATCGATCCACTTCCATGGAGATTTTGTCCTTGCCTTCGAATACAGGTAACCCTTCAATAAAATCCATGGATACTTCCTCCCACTTCTGGCTTGGAACGTGAAGCAGATGGAGAAGTCCTGGGGTCATGACATTTTCGCTTTTGTTTCTTTGATAAGTGTCACACTCAGCCACACATTTTTGAATGTCTTTATACATACCCTTCCAGTAGAAGGATTGCCTGACATTGTAGTGAGTTTTGAAAAAACCTACATGTCCAGCAGCTGGGGAATCATGAGATTCTTTCAACATCTTGGTTTTAAACCTAAATGTAGGGCTTAAGTAGATTCTTCCTTTATACTAAAGGATTGCATTTCTCCATTCGAATTTTGGACTTTGATTAGGATCATTAATTATGGCGCAGGTGTTTGGGTCCTTGGCATATTCTCCTCGGATTTCGTCCAACCAATCTGGAACTGCGACTGAGATTGCATAAGCCTTGACTTCTTCATCTTTCCAAGAAAGGGCATCAACAACTACATTGGCCTTCCCTCGCTTATGTAGTATCTCCATGTCAAATGTAGCAATTTTTTCTAGCCATTACTGTTGTTCAGTTGACAATGTTTATTGTTGTAGGAGATATTGAAGACTATTTTGGTTTGTTTTGATCAATATTTTGCTCCCTAGGAGGTATTGTCGCCATTTTGTTAGAGCATGTATAATGGCAAGCATTTCCTTATCATACGTGGATTTCAACCTTTCTATCTTATTGAGCCTTCGGCTTTCAAACTCTATTGGGTGGCCTCCTTGCATCAAGACTACCCCTATCCCGAATCCTGAAGCATCACACTCAACTACAAAGGGTTTTGTGAAATCTGGGGTTGCTCATACTAATGTTGATGACATGATGTTTTTTTAATGCTTCAAAACATTTTTTTGCCTCATCATTCTACCGAAATGAAATTTTCTTTAGTAAGTTTGTTAGGGGGGCCGTTTTATGGGCGTTAGTTTTCACATATCTTCGATAGTACCCAGTTAAGCCTAGAAACCCTCGTAATTTCGAGATATTATCTAGTTGGGGCCATTTAGTGATTGCCTTGATCTTACTTGGATCGATTTTGACTCGTTTTGATATTATATGGGCAAGATAGTCCACTTCTTCTTTTCCAAAAGTGCATTTTGACATTTTTGCAAAAAACTGACGTTCTTCCAAGATGGTTAGTACTTGATCAAGTGTCGAACATGCTCACTCCATGGTTTTCTATATATGAGGATATCATAAAAAAATACTAATATGAACTTTCGCAAATATGGTTGGAATAGTTTGTTCATTGCCGCTAGGAAGGTGGATGGAACATTAGTTAGCCCGAAGGGCATTACTTTGAACTCATAATGGCCCTCATGAGTACGAAAAGCAGTTTTGGCTAAGTCTTCTAATCTAACCCTGATTTGGTAATATCCTAATCTCAGGTATAATTTCGAGAAGTACTTAGCTCCATGATGTTCATCCATGATCTCATCGATGAATGGAATAGGGAATTTATTCTTAATTGTAACCTTGTTAAGTCCTCTATAATCTATGCACAACCTGAAGGACCCATCCTTCTTTCAAACTAGCACTACTAGAGCGGCATAAGGGCTTCTGCTCTTTGAAATGACTCCACATTTTAACAAATCTTGGGTCAACCTCTCAATCTTTGTTTTGTGATGATGGGGATATCTGTATGGTCTGATATTTATAGGCTTTGCCCCTGGCTCTAGCTCAATTAAGTGCTCCGTTTTCGTGTTTGGTGGGAGCTCCATCGAAAGCTCTTGAAACACCTTGTGATGTTTTTGGATTAGCTCTTGTATATTGTAATATCCCAAACTGATATAATAGGAAAGCAAACCCCGAACTTTGCATGCATGTAGTTGCATGCAAATATATGCCCTAGAAAAATACGGAGATGCTATAAAATAGGAGAAATCAATGCATGTACATACCCGTATATAGCTCAAATAAATAAGCTGCTGCTGGGAGCCCGGATGATGTGCTTGCTTTGTCTTTGATCACGGTGACACGGTGTGACGGTGAAACCCTCTGGTTGGATGAATAATCAACCTCCCGGAATAATTGTTGAATGTAACCTGATGATGAACTAGTGTTGAACCTGTATGATCCAACCTGATGATGAACTAGGGCAGATAGTTTTCACTGTCGAAATACACCAGTTAGCTGACCATGCGCTCAACCCCAACTTAGCTCGCCGAGCTCTCCAATTTGACTCCACAAATCAATTATCACATAAGTATCTTCTCCATTCACTTTATCTTTCTTTTATAACCTTCAACTGAGAAACTCTAACTTTTGACCTAATTAGGTCAGTTTAACTTCTAATTTGCAGTTGACTTGGATGCGTGCGCATGGAGACTTAATCGGGTGCATGCATCATTAAATAATGCTCAAATGTCATGCATGCAGGTGGCCTTTGGCTCTGGGGGCCATCTTCGACCAAATGGTGATATAATATTGATGTCCTAGATCTTCTGTAGATGGCATCAGTCTTCAGTTGATTCCCTGACTGTCAGTACTCGCTCGAACCCACATGAATCACATAGGTTAGCGGGTTGGTCCTCAATGCCTAGGCAAAAGAGGACATTACAGTCCTCCCTGCTCGAATTTGCTTGTCCTCAAGCAACTGTAATGCTGGGTGCTGTAATACCTGTTCTGTCTCCCAAGTGGTCTCCTCTATAGGCAGATCTTTCCATTGAACCAAGTAGTCTCTGATGATTTTGTTCCATAGTTTCCGCTCACACACTTCTAGGATGCGCTCCGGAATCAGAATCAATTGCCCCTCATCATCAAGGGGGGCAGCTCTCAAATCCCCTATTTGGAGGTCGACCTGCTGGACGGTATCCAAATACTGCTGGACGTTGTGTGGCCTTACCTGGTGGTTTCCTGAAGGTGACAAAACACTCTGCTGCTCCCTCAATATTCCCCTGTCGGAGTACTGCCTCCATCCTGTGTGATGTCACTGGCGTGGGAGGGTAGGTATTCATCCCTCTCAATACTACCTTCAGTCCCTCTGCTCCTGTGAACTCCATCTCCATGGTCTGGTAGTTTGTGGAATACTTCCCTAGGGAATACATCCACTGAACTCCTAATACCACCTTCATGTCAGGTACATCCACCACATAGAATGTCTCCATCACTGTATAATTCCCAAGTGTTACTGTTAATTGAGGAATCCTCTGACTACACTTCATGGTGTGAGTTGCTACAGCTACTGAAAACCCATCAAAACTCTCAGTCTGAATGTCTCTCCTTTTAACCCATGCAGCATCAATAAAGTTGTGGGATGCCCCACCATCTATCAGCACTCCCACTCTGTGGCCCTATACGGTACCTCTGATTCGGAGAGTGTGGAATTTAGGAACCCCTGTCATGGTAGCAATGGTACCTCCCGAGGGCGGCAACTCCCTAACTGTCTCTGGTGTCTTTCTCTGCTCCTGATTCGGATAATCATCATCCTCCCCATTATCAGAATAGGCCTCTATGTAGTAAGCCTTTCCCTTCCCTGAACATCTGTGACCTGGTACCCATGGCTCCTGGCAAGTGAAACATAACTTTTTTCTTCTAAGGTCTTGTCGGGCATTATTGTCCATCCATTCTTTCTGGACGGGTTTCCTCTCTTCATCTTCAATAGGGGAATTGGGTTTGGGAGGAAGCCTAACCTTGGGTACTGCATCCTGTAAATCTCTAGTCCATCTGATGGCATCTGCTAGGGTGGTGGGCCTATAAGACTTGACCCATCCTCGTAAGGGTTTAGTGAGAGCCTCAATGAACAACATAATCAACCTGCTCTCTGATATATCTGTCACCATGACTGCTATCCTCTGAAACTTTGACATAAATGCATCTACACTACTTGTCTGCTTGAGCTATGCCAGCTCTCTAAAGTGGACCTCAGGATCCTTTTGATCAAACCGCTCAATGAGCCTCTGTGTAAAATCTGGGTACGATGTGATGGTGTTGTGACCTAGTGTCACTAACCCGTGATACCACCACTCATGTGCTTCTCCGTCCAAATGCAAAGTAGCCAATTTAATGGCATCTATCTTAATCATGTGGTTGAGCTAGAAGTATGTATCCAACTTCTATACCCAATTCCTGGCTGGGCCACCCCGAGTGCCCTCAAAGGTAGGGATAGTCAGTTTCCCTACGGTGCGCTGTAACTCATAGTTCTGGGCAAATGGCCTATTGTAAGCTTTGGGTTTGTTCTTACTTTTAAAGTGGCAGAAGTTAGTGAAGGTCATGGCTGAATGGAAGTCCTCTCTTAAAGCTCTATATTCTCTCAGATAGGCACTCATGGGCTCTTCTGGTTCTGCTTGTGCTAGAGGCACTACAACTGGACTATCTAAGAATTGAGGCATGGTAGGTCGGAAGGGCTTGTGTATATGCGGATGGCTCTGCATGTTGGTATATAAGTACTCCCTACTACTGCTGGTGGATACTCTATTGCTGTTGGGAAATAAGGGACTGTGTGGGGTGGGCCCATTCTTCTCAGTCATTTGCCTGAAGGTGCTCATCATTTCTTTTTGCCCAGTGGTGAGTTCTTTTATGGCTGATATGAGACTATTGAAAGCTATTTTATCATCATCGGCCATTGTTTCTTTGCCTTTTTTAAACTGATACTCTCTGTTCCCCAAATCTATGTTCTCTAACTTCTCTTCTCTTTCTCTATTCCTCTGTCTCTTGTGAGTAATGTTGTATGGGTCTCCTGGATTCATTTATAATTTTTGTATGCCCACAATTGGCAAGGAAAATAGCTCTGAAATATGGGGTTGGTAGTTAACAGCAAAAATATGCAGTACAAGAGTACCTGGTTCCAACGCATGAAAGAGAATGTATGGTGTTGTAGATGACTGATATAATGCAAAGTAACAATTCAAACTTTATCCAACAACCCTTAGTGGAAGGAAAACTGTAGCATGTTGAGATCAACGTGGTGAAAATGCTTGTGGGGAATAAGTCTGATTTAGATCATATCAGAGAAGTTTCAGTGGAAGATGGGCAGAAACTTGCCGAATCATAGGGGCTGTTTTTCATTGAGACTTCGGTTTCAAGCTTATAGCTCAAAATTGTCCTCCAGTAAAGCTAAGTATCCAGAGTACCAGGTTCTATTTCAGTATAAACGAACCGTCAAGGAAACGAATAATTTCATATGCCAAGATTAAAGCGTTCAAGCTTTCTATTTTCCAGAAGCTAAATGAGTGAAATTGCAATGTAATTTTAAAGAAAATCACCTTACGGTTTTAACCCCAAGGATTACTAACCATGGTTGCCATGCTTCAACATTAAAGAAAACTTTAAAATTGCTTAATTTTACTGTCAAACTTCAAATCTTTAAGTAATTGTGAACTATGGCTCGCAAGATATAAGTTGGAACGCTTCAAAGTGGATTACTTGGGAAAATTCAGACTACAGTCTTCAAGCATTTTTTTTTAATGATTATTCTCACGCCTGCATCTGCTTCGATAAAGCTTGAAAGCACCATAAGCGACAAGTGATCTTCTCTTTGTAGACAATTTCAAAAGCTTTCACCTTCAAATGGCTAAATTTTTGCAATCAAAAGTCACTCTTTAATCATTTCTGGATCATCGCTCTCGAGCCTTTACTAACACCAAAGAAGCTTGTAACGGCTTAATTACATTACTTCCTCAATTTCGAACCAGTATTCTCGAGCCTTAGCAAACCGAGGAATCTTGAAAGGATAAAACGCCAATTGATCTTCAGTATTCAAGCACTTTCAAGCCGTCTCTCTGAAGCATCGATCGGAACATTTCATCAGCAACAATCTTGATATGATATCTCACAGTGATTTCTAACAAAAAATTATGAATCTGTTGTGATCTGTACGGGCAATCTGGTTCAAAACAACCGAAAATTCTCCTTTGCACGGCAAGAGTAGTCTTCACGGCTCCCCATGCTATGGATCTCCAGGCTCTCAATTGGACGCAGCGATCTTCATGTTGCAGGCTCACAGGCAGGCTCCAATCTCCACGATTTTGGAAATCTTCACGTTGATGCTGCTTGTGTTCTCCACAATTGAGCGAATTCTCCTTCACAGTGCTAGGATTTTATTAGCCTTATCAATTGGATGCAACAATCTTTGCACAACCGCCCTCTTATCAACTCGCAATGGACGATGCTCTCCACGGTGAACTTATTGAATTCTTTCATGTTGCTGCTTATCACGCTCAGGCTGGAATTGTTGCTTATCACGTTCACTGTGACTTCTGGTGTTCTCTCAGGCAAGTCGCGTCGCCCTCACATTTCAATCACGGCGTCACAAATAAAAAATTAGATGCGACTCCACAGCAACTCCTTCAATGTTGATCTATGTCGGCGATCTAGTTCTGCTCCTTCAATGCTTGCACTCAACATTCCTAGATCTTTCGATTGCACGATCTGGTGGAGCTGGAGGTCAGAATGTGAATAATGTTGAAACTGCTGTAGACCCTCAATAGATTCCCACCCCGGCTGGCAAGAAAACCAGCTCTGATACCACTGTAATATCCCAAACTGATATAATAGGAAAGCAAACCTCGAACTTTGCATGCATGCAAATATATGCCCTAGAAAAATAATACGGAGATGCTATAAAATAGGAGAAATCAATGCATGTACATACCCGTATATAGCTCAAATAAATAAGCTGCTACTGGGAGCCCGGTGATGTGCTTGCTTTGTCTCTGATCACGGTGTGACGGTGAAACCCTCTACCTGGATGAATAATCAACTTCCTGGAATAACTGCTGAATGTAACCTGATGATGAACTAGTGCTGAACCTGTATGATCCAACCTGATGAGGAACTAGGGCAGATAGTTTTCACTGCCGAAATACACCAGTTAGCTGAGCATGCGCTTAACCCCAACTTAACTCACCGAGCTCTCCAATTCGACTGCACAAATCAATTATCACATAAGTATCTTCTCCAGTCACTTTATCTTTCTTTTATAACCTTCAACTGTGAAAACCCTAACTTTTGACCTAATTAGGGTAGTTTAACTTCTAATTTGCAGTTGACTTGCATGCGTGCGCATGGAGACTTAATCGGGTGCATGCATCATTAAATAATGCTCAAATGTCATGCATGCAGGTGGCCCTCTTCAACCCAATGGTGATATAATATTGATGCCCTAGATCTTCTGTAGATGGCATCAGTCTTCAGCTGATTCCCTGACTGTCAGTACCCGCTTGAACCCACAGGAATCACATAGGTTAGCAGGTTGGTCCTCAATGCCTAGGCAAAAGAGGACATTACATATATTTGGAGGTTTGCAGTCATCTCCTTCACATGTTAGCAACTCCATCTCTTGACATTGAATTACATAAGCAGGTGCTCCTTTTCGAATTAGCCTTTCCATCTGATGTGATGTAACCAATTGAGTTTGGGGTGCTTGGAAATCGTACAACTTGTACTCTTTCCCTAGCTAATTGAACTAGATGAAGTGCTCTTGATGGTTAGCGGAGTAAGTACCCAATGTTTGAAACCATTGGATTCCCAACACAACGTCCACTCCTTCCAGAGGTACCGCAAAGAAGTCAGATTCTAAGTTATACTCTTGCATTTATAATTTAACCTTGTGACATTTTTCGACATTTTCAATCTTCTTGTTGTCTGCTACCATAACGTAAATGTTCGACATTGGAAAAACGAATAAGTTGAATATCCTAGCAAGATTACCGTTAATAAAGTTATGTGTACTGCCAAAGTCTATGAGAATCGAAACATTGTTGTTTTTTATATGTATTTTTAGCTTCAGTGTTTGTGGTTGGGATATCCCTGTAATGGCGGCTAATGAGATATTTAGTGTATCATCTTCTAGTTCTGAGTGGCAATCATGCTGGGTTCTTGTGTCTTCCTCACTTGACTTTTCACATTCTGAGATTTTTTCCTCTTCTTCAGCTTCGCAAGCATACAATTTTTGGGGGTTGCTCGTTTGCAAACATTTGTGCTTAGGATCCCATTATTCTCCACAATATTTGCACTTTCCTTCCCTCATCCTTTGGGCTTCTAAACTGGGTTTTATCCCTTCCCTTAGATGCAGTGACGTATACCTTGAAGTTCCTATATTCGTTGATTGCGGAGGATTCCTCTTAGAGTAGTTTTTATCGAAGCGACTTTGATTGGATCGTTCAAACTTGTTCTCGATGATCTTGGCCTTACGTCTTGCCTTCTCCATCGTAGAAGTGTTATGTAATTCTAACTCTTCTTGAATATTCAGTTTTAGTCCATGTATGTATGTTTGCAGACGTCGAGCCTCGGTTAGTTCTGGAACTTGAGATGCAAAGATTCCCATGCACATGTGTACTCATCTACACTGCCTTTTTGCTGCAACCTGGTGATTTTGGAAAATAATTTTTTCTCGGTTACACCTTGAAACATTTTAAAAAGATCATTTTTAACGGTTTTCCAATTAAAGGAACATACTCGAGTTGTCGTCTTCCACCACATGTACCAATTGTACGCATTTCCCCCTAACTGCATGGTGGCGTACTTAATCTTCTTGCTATCGTAGGGTATGTTATGGATATCAAAGTATTCCTAGGCTTTATTGATCTAGGCGATGCATTGCTTCTCGTCACCTTCAAATTTGGGTAACTCTAGTTTTACCCTTATCTGGTATCCATGTGCTTGGAGAATTGATATCAAAGGAATGTTAAAGAAGGGAACTTTGTGGGGTGGCGTCGTGTCATGTTGGCCTGGCGATTTAGGCGTATTTGGAGGGGGTGTATTGAAAGGGTCTAGGTTACACCTAAGTAGGGGAAATGAAGTGGATGATAGTAGTCTGGCCAAGATTGTGTTTATAGATTCTTGTGTTTTTTTTTGTTTTGCCTGCAATGTACTGATGCCTTGATCTAGTCTTGCCTTGAGTCCTGTTAGTTCATTATTGTTTTTATCGATGTCTGCCTTGAGTTCTGCATATCTCTTGTTGACTTTTTCGTCTAATTGGTCCAATCTGGGATTGATATCTCCCATCTTGGCAACGACTGGGATTTTTTCTGTGCTGAACTTATACTTATTTTGATTGGCTGTCTGAAGCCAACCTTTCATGATTTTTTTAAGATAATAATAATAATATTATTATAATATTATCGTAATATTATTATAATTATAATATAATAGTAATAATAATATTATATACTTTTTATTAATAATTTTTTTTGGTGTAGGTCAACGGAAGGGTGACGTTGGAAGGTTGTTGGTGGTTATGGAGACATGGTTGCGTGCGGAAGGGATGGACGGGGGAGATAACAAGGAGCAATACACGGGAAGGGTGGAGATGGGAGTGGAGGCTGCCATAGGAATAGGGATTGGTGGTGAGTGGCAGTGACGCGTGTAGCAACGAAAAGAGACGCAGAGGGAAGTGGATGCTGATAGAAATGGGGTTGTGGGAAGAAGTGGGAGCTACGAGGGGGGGGGGAAGGTGTAGCGGGCACGTGGATCAACGGGAAGAGGGTGGAGCTAGTGGTATGGGTGGGGAAATGTGCAAGGACAGGAGGGATGATGACGATGCGGGGTGATACGCGGAGGGGGGGAAGAACGCGAGCGACCGATTGAAGTGCAGTGGATGTCAGGACTTTTGACGGCGGCGACTGTGCACAGGCATCAACAACTTTGATACCACTGGAGCAGAGAGAACATGATGAGTAGAGAACATGAGAGATAAAAAATAGAAGTAATTATTAAGTAAAAAATATGATGATGAATTTACAATAAGTTCTTTTGGCTTATATAAGCCTTTTGACGTGACTGCACGTATAGTCACAATGTTTCATAAAATATTTTGGCTATGTATATATATATATATATATATATATATATAGTTATTTTACATTATTACTTATTTATATTTTTATATATTTTTAATTATTATATGTATTATTTAATGTATACAACAATCAATAATACAAACTTTGGGCAGTATTGGTAATCTCCCAGAAGATAAGATATTTTATTAATGTCCAACAAATGCCCAAGAAATAGGTTAACAACTGATGAGAGTGTAGTTTAACAATGAGGCTCAGGCTTGTATTAATGTGGAGACCGAAGACTGAGTTCAATTATATAATTTATTTTACTCATGGATTATTGTAATCTGGCTTATCTATGTTGGTTATTTCTATAAGAAACAAAGTTTCTTTGTTTTAGTGGTATTTGAGCTTTGTTTCTGGTTTAGAACTTTGGCCATTTTTTTTGGGGAGTTTCTTCGCTGGGCCCTTGGCCATTTTTAAGAATTTGGCGTCCATCTCCCTCCATCTCTTTCGTTTCCTCCCTCGACAACTCCATCAATTTTGCACTCCGCAGTTTCCCGCTCATCTCCCATAACCCTACGTACTCATCCCCGTGCGTTCCTTTAATCCATCCTTCTTCTCGATTGCCCTCTTCGCTCATCATGCTCACGTGACCTCTACTTTTTCTCAGCGTTCATCACCTCTCTCGTGTCCTCCACCACCCCCGTGCGCCCTCACTTCCTGTCACGTCTAGTGTTGTGTCTCCCTTCCACTTTCCTTTCCTCCATGTCTGCTTGCTATTCCATCTCCTCGACTTTTGCGTTCATCCTCGCACCCTGCTCCATCTCTACGTGCCCCTATCGTCATCCCTCCCTATCAGGCTTCGACCTCACACTACTGCTGCGCCTTCCCTGGTTTCCATTTCGCCTACTCCCCTCCTCCAAAGTTCAAACTCTCGCGCCATCCCTACCTACTCCATGCATTTTCATGGATGCTCCACCTTCCTTTTCTCCAACTACGTGCTCCTCCCATCCCTTCTTTCACTCCACTCAACTCTTCCACCTGCACATCTAGCCTATCCCATTTGACGATACCTCACACTTCTTCTTTCACTCATCCACTGCAACGCTTCGCCCTAGCCTTTGCCCAAGCCACGTGCACGCTCACTCCTCCCCACATGGCCTCCATCTTCTCGCTTCTCTCCACGATTCTCCCGCCAAAAATCTTTAAAACCCTAAAGTATTTCTTTCAATCAAAAGTTCAATAATAATATTATTATTAAAAATAAGAATAATTATTATTTTTCTCAAGAAAAAGGTCCATACTTATACATTTGAGAAAATATTTTAATAATAATAATATTTTAATATTTAATAATAAATATTTTATTATTATATAAAAAAATCAATATTATACTAATTATTATTATTTGGTGAAATAATAATAATAGTAATTATATAATTAAAAAAATTAGAAGGGGCATACAAAAAAGAAGACCAAGTGGTCCAATAAGTCAAGTAAGAAGGGTGAATTAATATATTCGTAAAGTAGATTGAAAGACCTTGAAGTAATTGTAAATATATTTAAGCGGTGAAGACTCAAAGACCTTAGAAAAAAAAGGAGTGTTATCAAAAAAAGGAAAAAAGGTCTTATATTAAGACTTATAAAAAGGGAAAAGCAGCTGAGATTAATAAATGTAGAAAGATTATATTTAAAAAAAATATTATATTACAAGAATGTCCAAAATAACTTGAAGTGAAAGTTCATAAAAAAAGATACTCCAAGTGAAAGGTCAAAATGGAAAAGACAAATCTGAATGACGAAAAAGAAAGGTTCTTGCATGTTCCTTTGAAAACACCTATGGCGATGTTAAAAGTTTGTAGAATATTTTATGAAAGTCCAATTGCCATCGCTATTACCTAACAATCTTATTGACATAATGTTAGGTTATAACTGGTTGGAAACATTAGGAACATTCATTGTCAATACAAAAAAGAAGTTCATGACATTTCCATGAGAAAAAGAAAATAGTGATACATGACTTTTCGGTGAGCATTTCCCAATCACAAAATACAGACGAAGGATCAACGTATGGAAGTATGAAGGCTTAGAAGAAGAAGAAGTAAAGTGTTTAAACAAAATCATCATCAACAAAGACGATGAAACTGTGTAGATTCAAAAGAAATTAAAATGCCAAGAATTAGATGTCGACCAACATCAACAACAAATTAAAGAGCTTCAGTGGTAGATGGACGACGTTCAAAACACTCACAAATTAGAGACATCAAGGATCAATGAAACAATCTCAAACAATAAGGATGAAGTTGTTTGGTTGAGAAATCATAACAAAACCCTAGTCACAAAAATCAAGAAATTAAAGAGTAATGGGAAGCTGGGATATGCTCATGAAGATGCTGAGAAAAAGTTGTTAGAAAAGATCAAAGAGAATTGCTATCTTAGAAATTACATTCAAGATCTTCAGACAAAATTGTCAAGAAATGACGAAGAAAATTCCTCTTTAAAAAGAGTTAATCAAGAATGGTAGAACAAATTAAGAAGTTAAGAGAGGACAAAAAGTCACAGGAAGAAAACTTCTAAAAGATTCAGTATGATAAAAGCTATTAGAGAATAAATTAGAGCAAATCCAGAAGGAAGCATCTAGAAGGGCGTGAAGAGGGACATTTAGAAATATTTAGCAAAGTGTGACAAATGCTTTAGAAACAAAAGTGAAAATGTTATGGCTCCAAGGTTACTCCATCTCTTACATATCCCAAACCTAAAGTAAGAAGAAATTTACATGGACTTCATTGAAGGCTTACCCTTGTCAAGTGGGAAAGACAAAATCGTTGTGGTGGTTGACTGACTAAATAAGTATGCACATTCATGAGTGCGAAGAAAACAAAGTCGACAAAACAAGTTGCTGAAGTATTTTGCAAAAATGGCTACAGATTACATGACTTTCCAAAAATCATTGTCAGTGATAGGGATGCAAAATTTAAATATAGTTTTGGAAGGAGTTTTGCAAACAAATTGGGCATCCCTTATCATGAGTTTAGCTTACCACCCCCAAATAGATGGTTAGACAGAAGTTGTCAATAAATGCTTGGAAACCTCCATTTCTTGTTTTGTAAGCGATGAGCAAAATAAGTTGTTCCAATGGTTGCACATTGTAGACTGAATTTATATCATATTTACAAATTAAAACTCAACTGTCACCAGAGTTACCATGCTTTTAAAACTTTTCTATCTACTTGCTGACTTATATTCTTTAAGTCAGCTGGAATATGTATGGAATCCTCAGGATGGCTAACTGGCTAGCTTGACTGCACACATGCTTATGGCATGGTCTTGACTCTTGATCATGCACTTTTAATCCTTATCTAATCAAATTAACCAGGAACAGAGGTGTACTGATAGCTAAAAGGAGAGAATGTTCAGTTTTATCTGATATATGCTCCTTGTTCAATTTTCATTTACTTAGAGTGAATTTGCTGATGCATCCTCTTGCCGCTTCATGCAGGCATTTGTAAAGAGTTAAAAATGTCATGTTGCTATGTCTTAGTGAGCTGTCTAATTTTAATTTTATTCATATAATAAAAATTAGGATGGTTGGATTAAATAAGTAATTTTAAATTTGAAGTTATATCTACTATTAACTTCTCACTTACATTCCGTAAACTGCAGGACAAAGGAGCAGCTTGGATATGTTGTGGATTGTGGCACTAGGATGACACACCGTGTACTGGGATTTTGTTTCCGTGTTCAGTCTTCCAAGCATAGCCCACCATATTTACAAGAAAGACTAGATGCATTTATCAATAAATTACAAGAAATTCTGGTACGATCTTCAAAGTTTTATATTGAACTTGTTTGTTGTTAACTTGAATAAGTTGTGAACTTTCTTGTTCTCCTTTTGTATTTGACTGCTTATTTTATCTGTTGATATTGTCTCTAAAATGCCCATTGCATGTGCATAACTGTCTTGCCTTTCTAATTTTCTGATTTCATGTTTCATCTCGTATTTATTCTTTCTGTATGTTAAGGCAGATATGCCTTTTTACTACACAGCTTATAGGGTGTTGCTTGCTTATCTGAGAAGCTAGTGCCTAGTTTCCCAACTAGCCCATTTTCTGGCCTTCAACAGTTGTTCTATTTGTGTTAGTCTCTTGTGAATCATATAAGTGCGAAGTAGACAACAATAATTACTCAATCTCCTTCTTAGTATCAAGTTTGAGATTGTCTTATATTGCACTATGAAGTCTGAGTAAATGCAGAGCATGCTGTTTTGGAGAGCCATTTTTATTCTCCTCTTCAACATTTCAGTGGTGTTTGGATGCAACTTGAATTGCAAACTGGTCTGTAATTATTCTGTCTGGGTATATTTGTTCCAGGGTGAGATGGATGATAAAGAATTTGAAAACTACAAAGTTGGATTAATAGCAAAGAAATTAGAGAAAGATCCATCTCTAGTTGACGAGACTGATCGTCACTGGAGTCAAGTTGTGGAAAAAAGGTATTGTTTCTAGTGACCATTTTTTATGCTTACTTACCTGTCCTCTAACTTGTAAGGTTATATAGATTATAATGCTATTCATAAGGTACCTTTTGCTTCAATGGTAATCTCAGTCTTCTTGACAAGAAGATTCTATCAAAAAGAGACTAAACATGCTGTCTTTAAAATATCGCTTGAGCTTTTGTACAACCTTCCAAGAGCTTCACTATGCAATAATGTTATTAACTAATTAGCGTACTGCATATCACAACAGTGCATATTCTTCTCACTGATCACAATATAATCTAATAAGAAACGTAGAATAGTTTGTTGGATCTAATAAAGTCAATGCATTATTCTACTGCATATCACAAGGCTGGAAACACATTGATCAGTTGGGTACTGTTGTGATGAATATTGAATTAATGGTTGGTTATATGAGCCCTTTGCAGTTGGATTATCTAACCTCTTAAATTCTAATACAGCACCACATACAGCTCTATGGGTTGAATATCTCTACCACTGATGTGGGTACCTTGCTGACTGTGCCAGTTTGGCATTTTGGTTAAGGACCCATATCCACAGATAGTTGGTCTTGAGTTCTTATTGAAATTCATCCATCAGGTGGGAAATTTGTGTCAACTCCAAGTAGACTCATTAGATGTCTCTTTCCAATTCTGAAGATCCAGCTGCAAGAGCTTTTTCAATCAAATGGGGACATGCTCTTGGGTATACCTGGTAAAATCCACCATAGGTTGATAAACTTATCTATCAAGTTGCTGAAGGTGGTTTTGATTTAAAACATTCTAATAGGGGAATATTGAGGAGTAAGCTTTGGGAACCATTTGGTTTTGATGTGATGCAAGTCACAAGGCTAGGAACACATTTAATGTTTCAACTGCTTTATAAGAAAAACTGATATTTAATATTTATGTTCAGAATCTAATCTGAAATATATATTACATTCTATTGATCAGGTACTTGTTTGAAATGCTGAAACTTGAAGCAGATGAGTTAACCAGTATACAGAAATCTGATGTTATTGATTGGTATAATTCATTTCTAAATGCAACTTCCTTGAAGTGTCGTAGACTATGCATCCATGTATGGGGTTGCAATGCCCATAAGGATGATGCAGCAGAGTTAACGAAGTTAGGTAATGCTATTGATGACATCTCGGCTATGAAACTTACGAGCGAGTTCTATCCATCGTTATGCTAAAAGTATGTGCCTGTCAACTGCATCTTCAGTCCACTCCATCTGTGATTATTTTATGCATCTCAATTGCCACAAAATGGCACTCTACCAACATCTGATTTGAAGCTGAGTCTATTAATTGGAGCACAAAAATAAACACTAGTGCTTCTTATGCCATAATCAGTTGGTTCCTCAGCATGGTTCATGCCCTTACATATTGTATCAATTGGTGGAGCACTGCAGTGTGCTTTTTATTTGAGAGTTCAATCATTGTGTTTTATGATACATATTGAGGCATCCCACACCTATTGATTCATTGGCTGAAAGAACCAATTCTTTTGGACCAAAACAATTTAACATGTCTGTACCTTATTTGGACAGGTGTGATATAGATCCACTCCCAACAGATGTCCAGAATCGCCATTCCCTTCATATTCTTGTTTTTTTAACTATTGCATAACTAGAAAGGAGTGGCTATCCTTTCAGAATGGTGATGGCCATGATGTCTTTTTGGAAATGATTACAACAGGTAATGCATATCTAACAACGCACATTTTAGAGATTGGTTAAAGGCTAAAGCCCATTCAATTTATGGGCAGAATGATTCAGTTTTATACAGGGGTTTTGGATATTATGCCGAGGTCCAGGCTCACTATGCACGTTTTCATCAACGAGTATCTTGTATTGATAATGAAATTATTTATATATTATGCAGATTATTGTTCTGCATCCCAGCCAGCACTTGGTTCACATATTTTTGTAAAAGGTATATTTATTTTTGACCAATTCCCATGGAAATTCATGATTGTGTTGCTCTTCATTTCTTTCCAGTTTGGAATTTCAAATAAATCTTACAGTATTCCAAATCAATATTTTGTGTTCAGATCCTTGGGCCATTTTTTTCATTTCTTAAAAGTTAGGTGTTGGTGAGCCTCGTAACAAAACAATAGTAAATGAACTCAAAACATACATAAAAAAAGTGGTGTCTTGAAAATTACACTAGATAAAAATTCCTTCCCTTAGAATACATCTCTATATAAAGATACGCTGTTTCTCAGTTTCCTAAGATGTTTGAAACTGTTATTTTAAAAATCTGACGTGTCTTTGAAACGTGTACCTACCTTTCTGTTTGAGGTGGCATAGGTTGAATACTTATTATAATTGGGTATCTTTATAAGTCATGCAAATACTTCCGCGTGAAAAATATGTTCGATAAAGATTTCTTGAAGATGTATATAATAAGAGGTCAAGGTGGGATTTAATAGCAGTTTGGTGGTGTGTAAATTGGCTTAAAATTGGTGGATTTCATATTATTGTTTTTTATAATGAAGATATTGTTTGTTTATTGATTGGTGTTGTTGAGTGTTGCACGTGTTATCACGTTGTTTTTCTGAGTGGGGAATTCAGGTGCATGATTTTGATTGGTGGATTTCAGATTGTTAATGTTTTTATTATTATAAAGAAGATATTATTTGGTTCTTTTGTGCCATCGAGTGTGTTACAAAATCCATTGTGAAAATTAAAGGTATTGGATTCCACTCATAGAAACCAAAAGTGTCATAACTTGATCAACACCAAATAAAGAAGGCCCAATACATGACCAAATTATAGTGGGGACCCAATAAGAAAGATCTCCACTTGAATAGAATCGCAATTCATAAATTGATATTTTTCGATTATAGAGAAATAGTCTAAGGTCTCTATTATATATACACTTGTGGTTTTAGTTGGTTTCACCTAAACCTTCTGCTATAGAAATTAAAGGGCCCACCAAATTAACCACTATGATTTAGTGTATGGCTTCTATTATATATAGGATTGGGGTTTTAGTTAGTTGTGCCCAAACTCTCAACTATACAAATTAAAAGGCCCATCAAAGTAACCACCATGGTGGTCCAAAAGCATGACAAGTTGGGTTAGTTGCGCCTTACCCTCAACTATAGAAATCAAAAGGGCCCACAAAATTAACGATCATTGTGGTCCAAAATCCCAACAACTTGGGTTTACATGGTTTTAACATCCCTCCATAAACATCACTTACAAGGACCAAGAAAAGATTACATCACAACAACCCACTTAATATTTACTTGGGCAGGGATAAAAAAGTTACCAATGTTGGCAAGCAAAACAAGATGAGGTACAACCATGCTACCTATGGAGAGCCCATAAGTAAAAAAACGCGCTACAAAGCATCTTCACTCATCAAAACGGGATTCAAAATTCCATTGTGTTGTCAAAGGAACAATCACCATGCTATTGAAGAATAATGTCCAAAACATAGAAAATGACAGTGCGTCTCATGAACACACTCTTACGTTAGTGAATGACCCTCACAAGGGCTCCATATAACATCCGGTATTCCCATCAAGCATGGCAAATGCTAAAGAACAAACAATCAAAAGTCTACAATCTAAAATTCATATTTTCTCATCATATCATGGACAAGATCTTCCCATCAAATGTGCCAAATATGCCAAACAATGCTACCACGGAAAAATGATCTTGGAGGCAATGGTCAATTGATCATAAGGAATGATGATGACTATACAATGGTATGTAGGCCACATCAATATGAAGCGCTCAAATAACTTGCCAAATGTTAGCATGGTTCAATCATCAATCCAACCACAAGAGACTCTTGCAGCGAGCTGCTACCATACTAAGAGGAAGTTTTTTATGTGAATGAATTGCTATGATTTGTTAAAGTAAATCTCAATTTATAATGGTCAATTAAATATTAAACATAGGCATTAATAAGGTTGCATGAAAGGCATGCAAAATTCCATGATAAGTTTGGTGTAGTCGGTAGATTGACCATCAAGGGAGGGTGTTAAAGTAAATGTTAGTTTATAATGGTTAATTAGATGTTAAAATATAGTCATTAATAAGTCACTTCAGATAGGATATTCTGCACTTTTATGCTTTATTTCACTTTATCGTGTTTCTCAGTCTATACAACATTCATAAAATAGATTAACTTGACCTAATTGTAGCAGATTTTTCCTTCTCATTTATGCAATATAGTATGGATAACTCTTTCGAGTTAATATTGGTTTCTTATTGTGTTCGATTTCCATAGTATGGTGGTTAGAGCTCAACTAAAGCCACAAAGTATGTAAGAGCATGAAAACCCAAGGATTATTGTTGGCAGAGTGAAGCATTTGGAACCTTGCAAATCGTAGTTTTAGCAAAAGAAAAAAAATGAGGAATATTGTATAGACCATATAATGGTGGTCATAACCGCCATTAGAAAATTCATCAGTTTATTTGCCACAAGAAATTCATATGGAATTGATTGTATGGATAACACAACCATCATACGACCTTAGAACCGAAGCTACTTGCAATTTTAACAATATAATTGTATGGTTTGGTCTAGTGTTGAAAAACTCTCCGAAAAATCGCTGACTTTTGACTTTTTCCAAAAAGTCTTGACTTTTTCCAGAAAATCTCCATTTTTGCAAAAATGGCTAAAATGACTAATTTTCCAAAAAATTGTCAATTTAGCAATTTTGTTGTATACTAACACCTTTCCTCTACCGTATAAATATTTCAAAACTTTGTTGTATTTGAAGATCAAACCATGCAAGGATAATCTTCATAAAATATGTATCCGTTTATCAAAGATCACAATGGTAATTGAATTACTTTTTTCACTATTAGGAAATTTTGTGAACCAACATATTTTGAGTGATCATATAGCACATTGTAGGAAAAAGAGAGCAGTGTTTCAAGTGGTAGATGAATTAGGGCTAAATGTGAGGCTCATGTCGGAAATTCAATTTGGGGGGAGTGAAAAATACATCTATGATTTATCACAAATGCAAAACAAGAAATACATTTAATGGCTGACAACCAAATCAATAAAATATACCTTTCAAAAATTAGGTTTAAGTCATAAGATGGAGGGACAAATAAAAAGCATTTATGAAAACCTTATATAAACCTAATCATTGGAGTAGAGAAAAATATGAAGTATGAATGGAAAACTAGGAAAGAGAGCAGTGATATTAGATAGCTAGATGCTAGTTTTCCTCGAATACATTTATATATAATATATGTGATGTCATGTTGTATTGGTTATCCACTTTTAAGTCCTTGACTAGACAACTATGATGTTTCATGATACAGTATCGACTTTGATGTATCATTTTACATTTGGCATGACTACATGATGATGATATATATCAATGCTTTCTTCATATTTATGTTCCAATGTGTTTATCTGATGTTATTGTTGCTTTAAACGTTTAAAATCCTAAAAAAATGAATGTATTTTGTATTTTTTAATGCTTGCCGACTTTTCTCGATTTTTCTCGATTTTTTCGTCGATGCTGACTTTTTCAACATTGATTTGGTCTTCATTGAACCATAACGAGTTGTACAACTGTACATAATTGCACAAACCATGCAAAAAAATGTTTAAGATCAAAATTTTCATTTGCACAGCCTATTTGATAATTGATTAATAAAATATCCCTTATGTGTACAAAATTCATATGATTTAATAGCAGATTGCCTTTGCTCCTTATTGAATTGTTGACCATATTTGTAGATCTTGATGTTTTAGCTTTATTTATTGATTTTTAAACTAGATCCAAGCATGTATTTATTGTTTTGGTGTTGCTTTTTAAGAAATTTGATTGTTTTTGTGCTGGTTGAGAGTATATATATTAACGTGTGTTTTTCAGTGGTTGGAGAGCATAGATCTGTAGTTCATTGGGCTAATCTTGAGCAAAGTTGCCAAATTCTTCATGTCTTTGGGTTGTCAATGGGTAGTGGATATATTTCTAAATTTATCAGATATACATGTTTTTTAGCAATTCATGGTTGTTATAGGTGTTTAGAGCCAATATCCAGGTGTTCTTACTTCAAGATTTCAGGTTCAGGGGTGGGGGTGAGAACATGTGTTTTCAATATATTACTTTGTTTCAATGTTTTATTATTATACATATTTGGCTTGTATCTATGGCCTTTTTACTCAATGCGGGAAGCTAGCCATAGATTCTCTTGCAAGAATTACAATACGTGGAAGCAAGGTATTTGTTGGCCATTTTTTAGTACATGTGTTAGGTTGATATTATCCTGGGTAAAGATGCGCTACAATTGCAAAATGAGTGTAGGTTGGTCTTATCTTAGGATGATGAGAACAAATTTGATGAGCGAGACATAGAAGTAGTGATGCCAATTAAGTTGTCAATGACAAATGTGATGCTTTGGAGGACTATAAAGAGATCACTTCTCCATGGATTTGGAAGCATTTGAAAGATTTGCATGAGATTTTAGACAAGGATAGAGTCGACTTAAGATTTTTCACTGGTTTTCAGCCACCGGTTTATAAGCAAAAGTTGTCATTGTTTATTTCATTCTCAGAAAATAAATAAACATTAATTTGCAGACTTTAAAATACTGCTGCAACTACTCTTTTTCACAGACAAGAAATAAATATTAGCACGCCATTCAACACACAGAACACGAATAATTTTTGGCCAATGGCCTTGGAAAAACCCACAAGAGGAAAACCAGTTAGAGAGAGAGAGAGAGAGTTTATTATTTCTTCAAGATAAAAATCAGACATTCATTTACAGTAAAAAATCCAACTTATCTCAACCTAGAAAAATGACCAGCAAGCTGCCTCGATTTCTGTGCAAGAGTTGCCTCGGTTTCTGTGCAATTTCGGTCTCGAAAAATGTGCTTGAAAATCACTGCTCTTTCTTCCTCGATATCTGTGCAAGAACAAGTTGTTGCTCTTGATTTTTGTGCCAAACTGACCCAAAAATCTGTACTGTATAGTCTGTAATAAATGCAGTCGTACACCTCAAAATTCGTGCCAAAAATTTACTGCTACTGCCTCGAGAAATGTGTTGTACCTTACCTCGCAATATGTGCCTAAAATTACCTCGAAATCCATGTCAAATCCGTACTGTACGGAATCGTACCTTGTTCGATTTCTGTGTCAGCATTAAATACAGGCTGTGCTTTCTCCTCAGTTCTTGTTCCAACAATAAATGCATGGTTGTACTTCCTTCTCGAGATTTGTGCCAATAAATGAGGGCAGCCTCAAAAATCATGCCCACCAAAAAACCTTGCAACAGGCTGTTTCGATATTTGTGCCTAGTCTCTCCTTTTTCAAATCTCCCTTCTTTCTTCTCACAAGAATACTGCAAATGGCTTTTTCCTTGCTTTTTTCTCATAACCCTAGGTAGGTGAAGAGGCATCTAGTCCAAAGGCTAAGAATGAATTAGATCGACGGTTGAAATTAATTGCTCATATTTTATTTCTAAATTATTAATTTAACTCACCAACCTAAATTTACCAAGAACTGACTTTAATGCTCTAAAGTCAAATTAAATGTCACTTAAGTCGTTTAATTCAAGGTTCACTTTATTTCCCTTCACTAAGTGACTGAGGCTAAAGTCACTTAGGGGAACACTTCCCTAGGTACAAAATTAACACTCCCTTTTACCGAGGAAGGTGTTCTGCACCACTCCCAACTTGTCCCTGAAGAAGACAAACTTGCCCCTCCCCAAAGACTTCGTCAGATTGTTTGTTACTTGCTGATCAATGGAAATATACTGAAGCGTAACTACCACTCTCTGAACATAGTTTCAGATGAAATGATATCTGATCTCAATGTGCTTTGACCATGGAAAACCAGATTCTCAAAGAGCTGGATGCAACTTTGATTGTCACAGTAAATCACCGTAGGCCTAAGCTCTTGACCAAATAGATTCACCAGCAACATGCGAAGGCACAAGGCCTCGCAACTAGCCAAATTGGCTTCCATATACTCGGCCTCAGCAGAACTCAATGCAACGGATTTTTGCTTCCCACTGAACCACGACACTGCTGTCGAGCCCAAACTGAAACAACATCCAGAAGTGCTCTTTCGGTCTGCCACACTACCTACCCATTCTGAGTCTGTATAACCAACCAATTTGATCCCCTCTGACCTCCTGTAGTCCAAACCAAAATCCACTGTCCCTGATAGATAGCGCAATACATGTTTTGCAGCGACCCAATACACACTCCTAGGCTCAATCATGATCTAGCTAAGAGTGTTCACTGCAAAACCCAAATTTGGTCAAGTGTTGACCAGATACATCAATGACCTAATAAGCTGACGGTATAAAGTAGGATCCACTAACTCTCCCTCAAAAGCATGAAGCTTCTTCCAGTTGGTGATCATATGTGTCGGCATAGGCCTACAATCCTCCATCCTGAATCTCCTCAAAATATCAACAACATACTTTCCCTGCCCCAGGAAAATATGTCCAGGCTCTTGCCAAACCTCCAATCCCAAGAAATAATGCATCAGTTCAATATCAGTCATCTCGTACTTTGTCGCAAGATCCTTCTTGCAAGCTGCAATGGGTCTCTCTCTCCCTGTAATAAACAAGTCATCAACATATAGCAGAAGAACAAGCGGATCATCTCCAACCATGATGAAGTAGAGATTCAGATCTACTTCACTCTTCTGAAACCCCATGCTCAGCAAGTAAGAATCAATCTTGGAGTACCAAGCTCTAGGAGCTTGCTTCAGCCCATATAAGGCCTTTTTCAGCCTGCATACATGTGTCTCTCTCTCATGTATCTCAAAGCCTTGAGGCTGCTCAACGTAAATCTCCTCCTGTATGATCCCATTGAGAAATGCGGTCTTCACATCCATTTGATGGATCTTCCAACCCATTTTCGCTGCAATGGAGATCAAGCCCCTGATATAAGTATATCGAGCAATCGGTGCAAAAGTCTCATCATAATCAATGCCCTTAATCTGTGAAAATACCTGCGCTACAAACCTAGCCTTGTACTTCTCCACACTCCCATCCGCTGCATGCTTTAGATTGTAAGGCCATCGAGAAGTCACCATTGACTTCCCTCAGGTCTCGGAACAATCTCCCATACATCATTCTCAATGATGGAATGGTACTCATCCATCATGGCATCTCTCCAAACCAAATGCTGGGAGGCCTCCTCAACAGTAGAAGGCTCAGAATCTTGTGTACTAGCCACTGTTGGCTATCATGGGCAGACCCGGGTTTACTGTGTTTAACCAACAACACCCCTAGCTCACTGGCCCTTTCGGCGACAGACTGCGAGGCGGCCTGAAGTCTCACCCGAAGTGATTCTAATGGGTTGGCCAAGGACTCAAGCGTCTTGGACCAGGTTCTGCGGCACCCTACTTGCGACTTCGCAGCTCTACTAGCCACGAGGTCTCTTTCTCTGCGCGTCGCACGATCTCCTCACCACGTCGCTCTTCTAGCCGCGATATCTCTCTCTTCCTGTCGCATGGTTCCCTTTCCACGTCGCGCAACTTCCACCGACTCGCGATGACTCCAGCCTTATCGCATCTTCGCGCACCAGACAACACGCAACTTCTTTCCAACACCAAGTCCTTAACCTACGGTATCGCGCACCGCAACTCCTCTGCCGATGCGTTATCGCCTCCCTGCGATATCCTACTCCCGCGGCTCAGCGCACTTAGCATTGTTCGTGTCGACTTGCAGGACTCAACATGACACGCTGTTTAACACTGTGACTAGTGATTGTTTCAAGCAAAGCATAAATGGACCCGCATACAACATGTCAAAGACTTCAACTTATATCTATTCTTCTATAATACTGCGAACTGAATAACGCATTCATACATTAAACTGTAAGCAAAGTCTCATATACTAACTGTTGGATGCAACAAGTAAACACAGCACATAACTCAATCACATAACACTTGATTATAACGTGTTTCACCTCCAGGATGGAAGTTACGTCCACAGAACTGTGTTTCTATTATAGCTCAGGGGAAGGTAAACACAGTTCTGCTGCACCGCATATGCAGCTTGAGATCTTCTTTCTTAGATCTCTTTTCTATCTCTATATTGTCTCTCTTCCCTCTCTATCGATCCCTGCGGATCGTTACATGCATGCTCTATGAGCCAGCTACTAGTTACAATAAGATACTACAGCTAATAACAGAACCAGAGCTTGGCTTTTATACAATTGTCCAACTATTGTCTAACTGTCTAACCCACAAAATGACCAACACGCCAACCTTTTACAATACAAAATACATCCCTTTATAGGCGGCCCGAAGGTCTCTCCATTACAACACTGTGGGCCTGTCCCAACAGTAACCCAAAACCCTAACTAGTGACAGTCGGTGTATCTGTACTTTGAGGTAGCCGCTATTTGTCACACCACAGCTCTCTGCAGTCTTCCATGCTTCCTGGCACTGATCATGGGTACTATGCACCGCTTCCTTTCACCACAGCTTCCTGCAGTCTTCCATACTTCCCAGCGCTGACCATGGGTACCGGCGCTGCTTCCCTTGCTGTCCTTTGTCTTCAATGCCTCAGCCTCGTTGCTCCTTTTCCTTTATGAGGGTAGCTGAGCCCTCCTGTCTTCCGCCGCTGCCTTCAATGCAGTGGGTGAGCTCTCTCGTCTCGGCCGCTCAAGTACCGTCGTCTTCCTTGACTTCTCTATCTTAAAAGTCAGGGTTTCCGGCTCTGCTCTGTAGCTGGAACCCTGCTACGGCGTCGTATCTCTATCTTGTCTATCCGCCAAAACTGTCTGTCCGCTAAACTGATAGCTTCTTCTGTAGCTGCAGGACCCTGCTCCAACAACCACCCACAACATGCCCAATTTGTCGGGCATCTTGATGGCCCTCACATCCTCCCTGGGTACCCAAACTCTTGAGCTTCCTTCAAGGTATCTCGAAGCCAGTTGTTCCTTCGTCCTTGGAGGTTGCTCCCACACTGGTCGGTCATCATCTGAAAATCTACTAGAGGTGGAAACCCCAGTATCTTGTGAACCTGAAGCTGGTTTACCAACACCAGGTGTACCCTGTAATCCTGATCTTGATCCTTTGTAAGGTGCACCTGTACTAGTAGACCTATCACCTGCCCCCAAAGACCCTGCTGGTCAAACCACTGAACCTGGTGAACCTATGCCAACACTGTGCGGTCCTGTAACCCCGGAAACCTATGATCCTGACTGCTGCGCAGATGGAACCTATGAAACAAATTGAGGTGCAAGGATCTGTTTCTCTCCATGCTCTGATTCTCTCGACTTCTTGAATGCCTGCTCCTCCTCAAACTTCACACCCCTTCTCACCACCACTTTCCTCTAGAGGGAAGGTAAATACGGAAGGCCTTCGTAGTCTCATCATAGCCCACAAAGATGCCATTCTCTGCAGTGGGCTCCAACTTTGTCCTCTTCTCTGAAGGGACATGAGAGTAAGTCAGACTACCAAATATCTGAAAATGACTAACTTCAGGCTTCTTTCCTGAAAAACACTCTTCAACTGTCATATTCCTCACTGCACGATGGGGACTCCTGTTCTGAATATATACAACGGTGTTGCAAGCCTTAGCCCAGAGAAAGAAAGGAAGTGACTGGTCATGTAGCATAGCTCACATTGCTCCAACAATGGACATGTTCTTCTTCTCTGCTACTCCATTCTGCTCGTATACGAAACTGTCAACTGTCTCCTGATACCTTCCTGTCTGCAAAATCCATCAAAATCCTTAGAGGTATACTCACCCCCGTTATCTGATCTAAGAACTCAGATCTTCCTCCC
Organism: Pseudotsuga menziesii; assembly: GCA_001517045.1. Classification (NCBI taxonomy): domain Eukaryota; kingdom Viridiplantae; phylum Streptophyta; class Pinopsida; order Pinales; family Pinaceae; genus Pseudotsuga; species Pseudotsuga menziesii. The sequence continues at coordinate 1,315,317 of LPNX010520533.1, read as the reverse complement.
TGTTTGGTTCTCCACAAGAGCTTTGAACTCTTGGAACCTCTGCAAGACTTCCTCAGACTTCTTGCTCTTTAGAAAGTAGATCCAGGTCTTCCTGGAATGGTCATCAATGAAAGTTACATAGTACTCATACCCTCTCAAGGATACAGAAGACATTGATCTGCATAAGTATGAATGTATCAAGTCAAGTTTCCCTGTTGCGCTACTATCATTGCTCGGAAAAGTAGTCTTGGTGTACTTTCCCAAAGCACACCCCCTGCACACATCACTCTGCCTTGTGCTAAACTCCGATAAGCCTGCAATCATCTGTCTCAAAAACCCCAAGGCTGGTTGATGCAAGTGAGCCATCCTCCTATGCCAAAGCTCACACAACTCACTGTCGCTGCTGTGTGCCAAAGCAAGCTGAGGCTAAAACAAGAGCCTATACAGTTTCCCACATCTAGCTCCAATGGCCACTGAAGCAGATGGTCCTGCAGTCTTGGGAAACATATGCATGTGTCCATCTAGGAAAGACACCCCAAGACCCTAATCCTCAATCATGGAAACTGACACTAGGTTCTTCTTCAACCTAGGTACATACAATAAATCCCGCAATACCATGGGACTCATGGACTCCCTCTGAAAGGTAATGGTCCCACACCCAACTGCACTGACTGATGAGTCATCTCCCAACACCACCTCCACATCTGTATATGTCTGTGAAAGCTCGGAGAACATCTAATGAGCACCTGTCATGTGGCTCGAGGCTCTGTTATCAATGTACCAAGTGCTGGAAATAGATGCACTGTAAGAATGGTATGTCACTAGGGAAAACTCCCTATGTCTGTCAACATCTGCACTGGTGAGAACTCACTCTGAATCTAGCGGCAAATTCATCGACTTCCACTGAAGCTGTTGTCTGTTGCTGCTTCTTCTTCTTCTTGTTAGGACACATTGCAGCATAGTGTCCCATCTCGTGACATGCAAAGCACTTTACAGTGCTTAGATCCTTCTTTTCCCCATCCTGCTGCTGCTTGGACCCACCCTTCTTGGGACCATTCTTGTTCTTCTTCTTCCTGTTCATTGTCAATGCCACATCCTCCTCATTCTGTCTACTAGTAGAACTACTGCACTGGAAGAAACCCCTCCGAGTCTCCTCCTAAACAAAATCATCACAGACCATGTCCCAAGATGGTAAGTTCTCTCTAGCCACCAAACCTTTTACAAACACAGCCTAAGGTGCAGTCACCACATTCAAGGTTGTACTTATTAGCTTAGGACCAGTAACCATCACCCCCACAGCTGCAAGCTCATCTCTCACCTGAGAAATCCTAGTAAGATAATACATACACACCTCTCCTTTGACCATCTTGATATTCTTTAGCTTCTCCCTAAGAACCATCTTATTATTCTCATTAGAACTCTGAAATAACCCGGTCAAAGCACTCCACATCTCATGTGTATGATCCTATGTAGAAATGTGCGGAATAACATGGTCTTTAACAACATCTAAGATTATCCTCATGGCTTTAATATCCTTCTTCTCAAAGGTTGTTGTTGTTGCTAGATCAATAGTAGCACTGGGAATGACAACGGGGTGAGTTGTAGTATTATTAACAACCTCATCCCACAGCTCATTCTCTCTCAACACAAGCAAAATCCTGGATTTCCATGAGACAAAGTTTGCCGCCCCATCCAACCTATCCTCAGTTCTCAACCCAACGGAAGTCATTTTCTCAAAGAATAAGTTTCAGCAAAATGTACTACTGTCACAAAGGTGTTTCTGAATTCTGGAAATGACTGTCAGTCTGCAAATATTTAATTTTTTTCCCCACTCAGCTCTGATACCATGTAGATTTTTCACTAGTTTTCAGCCACCTGTTTATAAGTAAAAATTGTCGTTGTTTATTTCATTCTCATAAAATAAAAAATGCTGGAAATAAACATTAATTTTCAGACTTTAAAACACTGTTGTAACTACTCTTTCATTGACATAAAATAAATATCAGCGCACCATTCAACACACAGAACACAATAATTTTCGTCCAATGGCCCTGGAAAACCCCACAAGGGAAAAACCAGTCAGAGAGAGAGAGAGAGAGTATTATTTCTTCAAGATAAAAATCAGACATTCATTTACAATAAAAAATCCAACTTATCTCAACCTAGAAAAATGACCAGCAAGCTGCCTCGATTTTTGTGCAAGAGTTGCCTCGGTTTTCATGCAATTTCAGTCTCTAAAAACATGCCTGGAAATCACTTCTCTTCCTTCCTCTATTTTTGTGCAAGAATAGCGAACTGTTCTCAATTTTTGTGCCAAACTAACCCAAAAGTACGTACTGTATGGTCTGTAATAAATGCAGTTGTATACCTCGAAATCCGTGCCACAAATTTACTGCTGCTGCCTCGAGAAATGTGTTGTACCTTCCCTCGAAATCTTTGCTTGAAAATTACCTCGAAATCAATGCCAAATTTGTACTGCATGGAACTGTACCTTGCTCCTCGATTTTTGTGCCAGCATTAAATGTAGGTCGTACTTTCTCCTCGATTCTTATGCCAAAAATAAATGCAGGGCCTTACTTCCTTCTCAAGATTTGTGCCAATAAATGAGGGAAGCCTCCAAAATCGTGCCCGCCAAAAAACCCTTCAGCAGGCTATCTCGATATTCGTGCCCAGTCTCTCCTTCAGCTCTCTCTTCTTTCTTCTCACAAGAATACTGCAAATGGCGTTTTCCTTGCTTTTTGCTCTTAACCCTAGGTAGGTGAAGAGGCATCTATTCCAAAGGTTAAGAATGAATTAGATCGATGGTTGAAATTAATTGCTCATATTTTATTTCTAAAATATTAATTTCACTCACCCACTTAAATTTATCAAAAACATACTTTAATGCTCTAAAGTCAAATTAAATGTCATCGTAAGTCATTTAATGCAAGGTTGACTTTATTTCACTTCACTAAGTGATTAAGGCTAAAGTCACTTAGGGGAACACTTCCCTAGGTACAAAATTAACACTGACTTCCTAAAGAACATGTTGTTCTTGGTCACGAGGGAGGAGAGTGCATCATCACATTATCACTTTAAAATCAAGAATATTCGATGCTAGTTTGAGGCTATTGGGAAGAAGAAAGTGAAACAACTAAAAAACGCGAAATATATATACACGGAATGTAATTTATAAAATCTTTGATATATGAAAAAATACAATTTTGGCTTCGGCTATATAAGGCTTAAGCCTGATTGTTTTTCTCAGGTGACTGTTGGCAAAATAAACACAACCTTTCATAATAAATTCTGTTATATATATATTTTAATATATTGTTATTTATATGTGCTTTTATAGCTTAATCATTATTTATATTATTTTCAAGTTTTTTATGTATATAACATTGCCCTCTTCTTTTAAGATCCGTTGTCCTCAAAGCAAGGCAATGATGGATATTGCAGAAGGAACTTCTCTGTTTCCCATGGGGCGTCTTCTTTTCGACAATTCTTCTTCTTAATAAATTATTCTTTGATGATGCGAGAACATAGTCTTCTTTCTTTGATGTTGGTGATGGCTTCTGGTTCTAATACAAGTTTCCCTTCTTCGTCCAAGGTAGGGAATGTCATCTAAGCAATTTGATGTTGACCCAGTAATTTTTAAGATTCGAGACATGAAAAACATTGTGAATTCGATCTTATATAGTAACTTCAAATCGTATGCTACAGGGCTAATCTTTCGGATAATTTGATATGGTCCATAAAACTTGGGAGCTAGTTTATTCTTCCCTTGTTGCTTAAGTGACAATTGCTTGTATGGTTAAAGTCTCACATATACCCATTCTGCTACTTCAAACTCTCATTATGTTCTATGTAGATATGATTTTGTGTCCTAGTTAAATTATCCTTGAGTACTTGCATTATTCTCTGATTTTCTTCGAGTTGAATTTTTACTGCAGGTACTTTTGCATCACCTTGAATAAGTTCCTTCCATTTGGGAGGAACATAACCATACAATGCTTGAAAATGTGTCATCTTGGTGGACACATGATAGGTGAAATTATACCATCATTCTGCAAGATGTAGCCACTGTAACCATTTGTTCTGCTTGTCATTGATGACACTACGAAGATAGGCTTCCAAACATTTGTTAATGGATTTTTCCCGTCCATCTATTTGGGGATGATAGGCTGAGCTCATGTTAAGAGTAATCCCAATTTGTTTGTAGAATTCCTTCCAAAAGTTGCTTGTGAATTCGACATCTTTGTCACTAACGATGATTTTTGGGAATCCATGTAATTTGTAAATATTTTTACAGAACACTTCAGCAATTTGTTTAACGGAGTCACTTTTCTTAATACTCATAAAATGTGCATATTTCGTTAATCAGTCCACTACCACAAAGATTTTGTCCTTGCCTTCGGATATGGGTGACCCTTCAATAGAATCCATGGAGGTTTCCTCCCACTTCTGGGTTGGAATGTGAAGCAGGTGGAGTAGTCCGGGAGTCGCAACATTTTCTCTTTTGCTTCTTTGACAGGCGTCACACTCGGCTACATACTTTTGAATGTCTTTATACAATCCCTTCTAGTAGAAGGATTGCTTGGCATTGTAGTAAGTTTTGAAAAAACCTACATGTCCTGTGGTTGGGGAATCACGAGATTCTATCAACACCTTGGTATTAAACCTAGATGTAAGGCTTAAGTAGATCCTTCCTTTATACCAAAGGATGTCATTCCCCCATTCGAATCTTGGACCTCGATTAGGATCATTGATTAGGGCACATGTGTCTAGGCATTTGGCATATTCACCTCATATATTATCTAACCAATATGTAACTGCAACTGAGATTGCATAAGCCTTGACTTCTTCATCTTTTCAAGAAAGGGCATCAAAATTACATTGTCCTTTCCTCGCTTATGTAGTATCTCCATGTCAAATGCAGCGATTTTTTCTATCCATTTTTGTTGTTCAGTTGAGAAGGTTTGTTGTTGTAGGAGATATTGAAGACTATTATGGTTTGTTCTTATCAATATTTTGCTCCCTAGAAGGTTTTGTCGCCATTTTTCTAGAGTGTGTATAATGGGAAGCATTCCCTTATCATATGTGGATTTTGAGCCCTCTCTTATTAAGGTTCCAACTTTAAATGTTATGGGATGACCTTGCATCAAGACTGTTTCTATCCCGAATACTGAAGCATTGCACTCAACTTCAAAGGGTTTTGTGAAATATAGGGTTTCTAATATTGACGTTGATGACATAATGTTTTTCAATGCTTCAAAACATTGTATAGCTTCGTCTCCATCGAAATGAATTTTTCTTCAATAAATCTGTTAGAGGAGCAGCCTTATGGGCGTAGTTTTTCACATATCTTCGATAATATCTTGTTAATCGTAGAAACCCTCTTAATTTTGAGATGTTTTCTGGTTTGGGCCACTCCATGATTGGCTTGATCTTACTTGGATAAACTTTGTCTCCTTTCGATATTATATGGCAAAGATAGTCCAATTCTTTTATTCCAAAAGTGCATTTTGACATTTTGCAAAAAAATGGCATTCTTCCAAGATGGTGAGTACTTGATTTAAATGTCGGACATGCTCTCTCCAAGGTTTGCTTTATATGAGGATATCATAAAAAAATACTAATACAAACTTTCACAAATATTGCTGGAACAATTCTTCATTGTGGCTTAGAAAGTAGCTAGAGTGTTAGTTAAACTGAAGGGCATTACCTTGAACTCATAATGGCCCTCATGGGTACAGAAGACAGTTTTTTTTATGTCTTCTAATCTAACCTTGATTTGGTAATACCTTGCTCTCAAGTCTAATTTCGAGAAGTACTTAGCTCCATGAAGTTCGTCCATTATCTCATCGATAAATGGGATAGGGATTTTATTCTAAACTGTTGCCTTGTTGAGATCTCTGTAATCTATGCACAACTTGAAAGATCCATCCTTCTTTCGAACTAGCACTACTGGGGATGCATAAGGGCTTCTTCTATTTGAAATGACTCCATATTTAACAAATCTTGGGTTAATAGAATCTGGGGAAGCAAAAGAGTACTTTGATGTCTGTACGGTTTGATATTGATAAGTTTTGCCCTTGTTTTTATGTCAATTATGTGCTGAATCTTCCTATTTGGTGGGACCTCTATCGGAAGCTCTTGGAGCACCTTGTGGTGTTTTTGGATTTTCTCTTGTATCTTTGGTGGTTTGTAGTCATCTCCCTCACATGTTAGTGACTCCTTCTCTTGACATTGAATTATGTAAACAATTGCTCTTTTTCAAATTATCCTTTCCATCTAATGTGATATAACCAATTGAGTTTGGGGTGGTTGGAAACCATACAATTTGTACTTTTTTCTAGCCATTTGAACTTGATGAATTGCTCAACGGAGTAAGTATCGAATGTTTGCAACCGTTGGTTTCCCAATACAACATCTACTCCTCTGAGAGGTACTATAAAGAAGTCAGATTCTAGGTTTTACTCTTGCATTTGTAATTTAACCTTGTGACGTTTTCCCACATTTTCAATCTTCTTTCCATCTTCTACCACAACCTTCATGTTAGGCATTGGGAAAACGAATAAGTTGAATATCTTAGTAAGATTAACATTAATAAAGTTTTGGCCACTGCCAGTATCTACGAGAATCGATACATTTTTGTTCTTGATATGCCCCTTCAACTTCAGTGTTTGTGGTTGGGATATCCATGTAATGGCGAATAATGATATATTTGGTGTATCATCTTATAATTTTGAGTGGCAGTCTTGTTGATTTATTGTATCCTCCTCACTTGACTATTCACTTTTAAAGACTTTTTCTTCTTCCTCGGCTTCAAAAAAATACAACTTTTGGGGGTTTCTCCTTTGCAAACATTTATGCTGAGGATCCCATTTCTCTCCACAATATTTGCACTTTCCTTCCTTCATCCTCTGGGATTCTAAACCGGGTTTTGCTCCTTCCCTTAGATGCAGCGGTGTATATCTTGAAGTGGTGAGGATTCCTCTTGGAGTAGTTTTTCTTGAAGTTAGTTTGAACGCATCGTTTAAACTTGTTCTCAATGATCTTGGCCTTACGTCTTGCCTTCTCCATGGTAGAAGTGTTATGTAATTATAACTCATTCTGAATGTGCAGTTTTAGTTGATGTATGTATGTTTGCAGAAGTTGGACATCAGTTAGTTCTGGAACTTGAGTTACCAAAGCTTTCCATTCACGTGTGTACTCATCTACATTGCCTTTTTCAGTAATATGGTGATATTGGCAAAGAAGTCTTTATCGGTTATGCCTTGAAACCTCTTAAGAAGATCGTTCTTAAATTTATTCCAACCAAAGGAACAAACTCAGGTTGTTGTCTTCCACCACATGTACCAATTGTATGCATTCCACTCCAAATTCATGGCAGCATATTTAATGTTCTTGCTATCGTAAGGTATGTTATGGATGTCAAAATATTCTTCTTCTTTATTGATCCATGCGATGCATTGCTTTTCGTCACCATCAAATTTGGGTAACTCTATTTTTACCCTTATCTGGTATGCGTGTGTTTGGGGAATTATTATTGACGGAATGTCAAAGAAGGGAACTTCATGGGGTGGCATTGTGTCGTGTTGTCCTGGCGTTTTAGGCGTATTTGGAGGCGTATTGAAGGGGTATAGAGATGGATTATGGCTAGGTGGGGGAGACAAAATGTGCGGTGGTAATCTGACCAAGATATTGTCGAGACTCTTGAGTTTTCTTTTGATCTTCCTTCATTGCACCAATGCCTTTCTCTATTCCTGCCTTGAGTCCTGTTAATACATTATTATTTTTGTCGATTTCTGCCTTGAGTCTTGCATATTTTTGTTGACTTTTTCATCCAATTGGTCCAATCTGGCATTGACATCTCCCATTCTGGTGACTGCTGGAGTTTTCTCTATGTTGAACCTTGATTTATTTTTATTGGTGACCTGAAGCCAGTTAGCCAAGTTTTTTTTTCGTTATATAATTATAATTATAATATATATTTTAATTTTTAATTTTTTTAATAAAAATAAATACCATAAATACTATTATAGTAACATTTTATTTTATTTTTAATAAATTTTTATTGATGTGTACTTTTTTTTCACGTGGAATGGGACGATGATGGGAGAAGCAACAAGATGCAGGAGCATCGATGGGAAGGGGCTCGGGAGGACAGAGGGTGCAGATGAGGAGCGCGAGAGAAAGAAGAAGAGGTGGGCATGCAAGGAGGGAACTGTAAATTTTCTTTTAATATTCAAACTAGGGCTAACAGTGCATGCAAGATCTTTACTGATAACCACACATGACTATCTTTTACAGTATGCAGTGGAATATAAAATTGAGAAATAAATCACAACATCATATCACAATATTGACACTATTATTTTGGGTATGGAAACCCCCGAAAAAACCCAAGATGGAAAAATAGGTGCAGGAGTCAGATATAGATTTTATTATGAGAAAAATATGGAGCGTTTACAATACTGCAAATTCACCCAAACCTGACGAATGTAGTTACATGGAAGAATCATTGGGAAAAACCCCAACTAAACCTCAATACCCTCTTATGTGAGTGTACATACCAACTGTAGGAAGCTCGATGATTCTAATGCTTGCTCCTTCGTCTTTCTAGATAAATCCTTTGTCTGACTTTCTCTCCCTGTTTGTATCTTATCTTTGTCGAAATACAAGTGTGTGTGTCCTCTCCACCAATTGATATCTCTTTTATAACTTTAGGTAAAGCAAAAAACCTAATTTCGCTTTCACTTTAACTAGTTTTTCACTAAATTTAATCTAGATCACTTTAATTTATTTTCCAAAGTAAACTTAGGAAAAGTAAATTAAATACAGCTTGTTTCCTAATTTAAGTCTTCTGAATGCAAGAACACATGCATGCAGGAAGACCTTCCTTGTTTCCACTAGTTTAACACTCCCTCTCAACAAGGAAGGGATTCGGTAGTAACTCCAACTTATCCCTGAACTTCACAAAAATATGTCTGCAAAGTGCCTTGGTGAAAATGTCTGCCACCTGCTCATCTGTTTGTATGTACTTCAACCGAATGGTTCTCATCTAAACACAATCTCTCAAGAAGTGGTCCCTGATGTCTATGTGTTTTCTTCGGTCATGGAACACTGGATTTTTAGATAGCCTGATGCCACTCTAATTGTCACGGTGAACTATTACAGCCTCTAGCTCACACTCGAATGGCCCTAAAAGTAACTTCCTCATCCACATACCCTCACAAGCAGCCATGCTGGCTTCCATGTACTCACCCTTTGCCGAGCACAATGCAATTGACTTCTTCTTCTTGCTGAACCAAGAGACAACCCCTGATCCAATGCTGAAAAAACAACCTGAAGTAATCTTCTGGTCCTCTACACATCTTGCCCAGTCAACATCTGTGAATCCTGCTAATTGTACACTTCCCCTGCGCTCATACACCAATCCATACTCCATTGTACCCCTGATGTAGCGATGTATGTGCTTTGTAGCCGTCTAATGCACTCTGCAAGGGTCCACCATGAACTTCCTCAAAGAGTTGACTATAAAGCTGATGTATGGTCAAGTGTTGACCAGATACATAAGCGATCCGATAAGCTGATGATACAAGGTAGGATCAAATTCGTCTAACCCTGATGCATCAATATTCCTCCAGTTGGAAACTAGATGTATGGCCATAGGCTTGCAATCCTCTATCCTGAATCTCTTCAGGATCTCTACTGCATACTTCCCCTTTCTGATGAAGAAGCATCCATCTCTCTACCAAAATTCCAAGCCCAGAAAGTAATGCATCAACCCAAGGTCCTTCATCTCAAACTCCAGTGCAAGGTTGGACTTGCAGTCTCCAATCAACCTCTCATCTCCTGTAAAAAAGAGATCATCCACATAGAAGACCAGTATGAGGGTCACCTCACCTGTCAAGAAGTATACGTTTTGGTCAGCCTCACTCTGTTGAAATCCCATCTCCCATAGATAGCTCGAGCATATTAGGCCTCGGCACAACCTCCCATACTTGGTTTTTCATAATGGATTCATACTCCTCAACCATAGCCTCTTGCCACACATCATGTTCTGCAGCCTCCATGAAGCTGGAAGGTTCAAAGTTGATCAACCCTGTCATCAGTTCCATATAACTAAGCTTCTTTGGTAGTACACTTCGTTTGAAATATCTCTGTGGAATATCAACCCGCCTGGAATCATGTACTGTGGACTTAAACCACTTAGGCCTTGGCCTAGCATTAACCTACTGCAGCTGTTGGATATCCGTCTCGTGCTACAGCGCATCCTCCAAGTCAATGACTATAGGATCATGTCCACTTGACTCTCTCTGACCACTAGAACATGTGCTCTATGTCTGTACCTGTACCTGTACATCTGGCTCCTCCAACTTGACCCATGACTCCTGTGTTGGTTGTTGCTTTGGGGGTAAGTCTAGAGATTTCTGCAAGGCCTTGTCCTCATCAAACTAGAAATCCCTGCTCACAATGATCCTTCTATGAGCAGGAATGTAAACTCTATATGCCTTCGAAATTTCGTTGTATCTGACAAGTAACCCCTTCTCTCCAGAAGGTTCCAGCTTCTTCCTATTGTTAGCATGAGCATGACAATAACAGACACTGCCAAATATGCGAATGTGACTCACATTTGGCTTGGTTCCTGCGAAGACCTCCTCTGGTGTCTTCCTCCCCAAATTCATGGGGACACCTATTATGAATGGATACTGCAGTCCTGAATGCCTCATCCCAGAGGAATAGTGATAATCCTTGATCAAATAGCATGGCCTTGGCTACTCCAACCCTAGTCATGTTCTTCTGCTCTGAAACTCCATTCTGTTGTGGGGTATGAGGCACAATGTGCTCCTTCCCGATCCCCTTAGCCGAACAATACTCCATGAACTCATTGGAAATATACTCACCCCCGTTGTCTGTCCTCAACACCCGAATCTTCTTTCATGTTTGGTTCTCCACAAGAGTCTTGAACTCTTGGAAACTCTCAAAGACCTCTGACTTGGCCTTTAGGAAATAGATCCAAGTTTTCCTGGAATAGTCATGAATGTAGGTTATGTAGTAACTGTAACCGCTCAACGAATGGACTCTCATAGGTCCGCATACATCAGAATGCACCAATTCTAATGGCTCCTTAGACTTGTGCTCACTCTGTGGGAAATGCTTCTTGATGTTCTTCCCTAAAGCACAACCCTTTTAGTGGTTATGCTTTTCCTCTTGTACCTAAGGAATTCCAGTGACTTCCTATCTCAAATGATTCAGTGCTCCATGGTGTAAGTGTTCCATCCTCCTATGCCACAACTCACCCTAAATGCTATTGTTGCTGACTAGAGCCTTTGCAGGCTCAAAGTGTAATATGTACACTTTCTCACTCCTTCTGCCAATCAGCCGATCCAAGCTCTTATCGAATCACTTGGGATTGATATATACTCTATGGTATGCCTCCTCAAAGCTGTGTGGGGACACTTGTTCTGAATTTATACTACAGTCATGTATGCCTCAACCCAAAGGAATAGTGGAAATCCTTGATCAAATAGCATGGCCTTGGCTGCTCCTACCATAGTCATGTTCTTCTACTCTGCAATTCCATTCTGCTGTGGGGTATGGGGCACAGTGTGCTCCTTCTTGATATCCTCTACCAAACAGGACTCCATAAACTCATCGAAGGTGTACTCACCCCCGTTGTCTGTCCTCAATACCCAGATATTCTTTCTAGTTTGGTTCTCCACAAGAGTATTGAACTTTCAGAACCTCTCAAAGACCTTTGACTTAGCCTTCACGAAATAGATCCAGGTCTTCCTGGAATATTCATCAGTGAAGGTTACACAGTAACTATAAGCACTAAAATAATGCACCATCTGAATGCACCAAGTCCAATAACTCCTTAGACTTGTGCTCACTCTCTGGGAAATGCTTCCTGATGTTCTTCCCCAAAGCACAACCCTTGTAGTGGTTATGATTTTCCTCTTGTACCTAAGGAAATCTAATGACTTCTTGTCTCAAATGATTCAGTGCTCCATGGTGTAAGTGTTCCATCCTCCTATGCCACAACTCACCCTGACTGCTATTGCTATTGACTAGAGCCTTTGCAAGCTCAAAGTGTAATCTGTACACTTTCCCGCTCCTTCTGCCAATCACCCGATCCAAGATCCCATCTGACCATTTGGGCCTGATATATACTCTATGGTCATGGAACTTCACCTGATATCCCCTGTCCTCTAGAGTAGAAACTGATATAACGTTCTTGGTCAATCCTGGAACATATAACACATCAACAAAACTGAGGGGTTTTCCAGACTCTCTCTCAAATGAAACAGTTCCAACTCCCTACGCTTGGTATCGTTCATCACCGCCCAGCTCAACGTGGATCCCTGTTCCACCCCCATGCAAGTCTCTGAAGAATCTATTTTTTCCAGTCATGTGACTAGATGCTCCACCGCCGATGTACCATATGCTGCTACATGTAGTGCTTTCCATGCAAGCTATCAAGCAAAACTCGTCATCGAAGTTCTTGTTGAACTCATCCACCTATGCAGATCCAGCCATCTGAGTGTTAGTCTTCTTCTTTTTGTCTAGGAACTGGGAGGCAAAGTGTTGCTGCTTGTGGCAGATAAAACACTTGACCTTTAACATGTCAAGGTTCTTCTTACCATCCTTCTTCCTCTTTGCCTTCTCCTTGCTCTTCCCTGTAAGGGCTAGAGTATCCTCATCTACAATCTATGGGGAACTGCTGGATGAGCCTAATCCTTGACCCATGCAGGTATCCTCCTACACAAAGTCATCCCAAAGTAGCTACCAATCAGGGAGATTCTCCCTAACCACCACACCCTTGACAAAGGTGTCCCATGTCTTAGAGTATCCATTGAGGGCTATCCGAGCTAGTTCCTCATCATAAGTGTTAGAGCCAACAACTCCAAGCTCATCTCTGATCTGTGTGAGCCTCGTGAGATAAGGCACCACTCATTTTCCCTTTTCCATCTTGGTGTTAGGCATCCTCTCTTGCAACACCATCTTCTAGTTCTCATTCTTGCTTTGGTACAGACTCTCCAAATCCATCCACATCTCTGTTGCGGTCTTCTTACTACAAAGGTGAGGAACTATATGGTCCTTCACTCCATCCATGATAATCAACATGGCTCTGGAATCAATCTTCTTCCAAGATGCTAGATCTGTCGGATCTGTGGGTGCAACCTTCATGGAGTCATTGTGCTCCTCTGCATGACTGACATCTGGGATCCTTGTGATCCTTTCTTTCCATGTAGGAAAGTTCTCAACACCCTGGAGTCTATCTTCAACTCTCAACTGCACGACCATAGTGAAGTTGTAATACCCTGGTTTTTGACCTCGTGATATTAAATTTCAAATGATGTGAATATTGTATTAAATCATGGCAAGGAGCTCAAGGCCAAGTCCCTACCATTGATTTTGTGTTTGTGTTCGGCGGTTAGAATCAACACCGATGGTTTATGTTCTAGCCAGGAACGGTATACTTGAGACATCATGTAAAATAAAAATTAATTAAAAACCTATAGCCAGCTATGCGTCACAAACGTTAAAGAGATGGGGGCATGATTTTCCCAAGGATAAGGGGAGGGATGTTTAACCTTGAGTTGTTTGGTGGGAATGGGAAGAGTTTTGGCAGAAATTCGAAATGGGCAGAGTACCATTTCTGAAAGTCGTGTTTTTTATTGCATGGGCAAGAAAAACACCAAAAAACACATGCCATTCCCTCATGCGTTCATGTTTCACCTTCCCTCATGTTTTGGAAAAACGATGGGACCTTTTGTTGATGGATCATGGATTCATTCATTCATTCGTTTTCATTCCAGCACGCAAACTCATGCAAAAAACCTATGGAAGTTTCATCCTTCACATTTTTTTTCCTGTCTTGTCAGTTTAGTTTCCCCCTTCATGATTTCCCTGTCCATCAATCATTTTCCTGAATGCGCGTACCCAGAAACCGTGTTTTCTATTCTAAATTGATAAACCAGCAAGAAGATTTGGATTCTGGGATTGTATCAGTCGATCTGGCTCATGCAGTGCTCAGAAGTTCATAATTGCTTTGTGTGCATGCAATCCTTGGCCTTTGTAATGTTTTCTTGAACCTAGAATAATGATCATTGTATGTATGCCCTTGTGTGGTATTTGAAATGGATTAGGGAATGGAAACGAAGTCTGGACCTACCTGATGAACCTAGTGTAAAAAGGAACCTCACAGACATATCTGGGGGGGCTAGTTTTCTTCTTTGTACAGCCGGGATAACACTGGAGAGGGAAGGCATAGCCCGAGGGAATATGGAGAAGAGAAGGGAATGATTCCTGGTGTTGGTTGTGTAGATGCTTTAGAATGCAGGATAGATTTGGCGTAGGTGTCCATAGCTCTGGGATTGATCTCACTAGCCTAGCAGTCAGCCTTTCGACCTCCTTTCCATCCTGATAAACTCAACTGGTAGTTGGCCCAGCTGTGTCTTGTGTGAATTTTGACTATGTGTGAACCACTGCCTGTGTAAGTCTGATAAACCCAACTCTGTTGGCTTGGTTGTGTATCATGTGAGTTTTGGCTAAGTGTAAATCACTTCCTGTGTAAGTTTGATAAAACCAATTATGTCGGCTTAGCTGAGTTTTATTGTATCATTTGTTGTGAGAGAGTTTGCTAGTGTTCCTTATTCCTTGGGAAAATCATGCCCAGCTCAGGGGTGGCAGTGTTGCTGAGAGATTGATGAGCACATTGGCCTATGGTTGGGTGGAACATTGGAGGGACATAGCTAGTTGCGAGACAAGCTTCTGATAAAGATAAGTATCTCTTGTGTTCCAATCCCAGGAACTGTACTTGTTTGTAAATTAATATGAAATGATGAATGATTGAATGGAATGTGTTGTGTTTCAGCTGTATATTTCATGAATGATGCATCTATGTGTGTAATTACTTCAATGAATTTTCTAAGTTGTTATGAAGTTAGATTGACCGGATTGGTGATGGCCTGGATGTTGGAAATCAGTTTTATACTTAGAAATTTTCATGAACAGATCGAATTTCTGAAAATTTTTCCCTTCCACAATTCCCTTTTCGCAACTTACAAGATGCAGGATGCGGAAATGCGCCTTGCTGAAGTTTGGACTCCGCATTTTCCTTTCCGCAATTCCCTTTCTGTAACTTGCGAGATGCGGGATGTGGAAATGTCATTTGGAGAAATCTGCTTTCCGCAATTCCCTTTTCGCAACTTGCAAGATGCAGGATGCAGAAATGTCGTTTGGTGAAATTTGCTTTCCGCAATTCCCTTTCTGCAACTTGCGGGATGAGGAAATGACTTATGGTAAATTTTGATTTCCGCACCTTTGGTCTCTGCAACAACCATTCCACATGTGGAATGTGGGATGCAGGATGTGGAATGGGACATGCGGGGTGCAGGGTGTGAGGGTGAAATTTTGATATGTTTCCGATTCTGCAAGTGAAGCTCCCCACATCATTGATTTTTTGCGGGATGATTCCCAGCCATTGATCTGATACCGGATGTGGAACAGACTATGACCGTTGATTTCCGCTGCAATTCTTCTCAGCCGGTTTATCTCTCAATGGTTGGGGAAGATATAGATTTTATAGATGGTCTAGATCAGAATGTTAGTAGGAGAAATTTTTGCTTGTGTATATCTTCAAAGAAAAAAAACAGGGATTAGGAATTATCATACGAATGCAGAATCAGAGATGGGTAACTTAGGTAGAAGAGTTGGGTCAGGTTCTCTCCTTCAGAGCGGGAGGGGATGTGACAGTGTGGTATTAGAGCTCATGTTGCAACTTTGGGCCTCAATGGGCCATGGAGAGCAGTGACAGAGGCAAGATAGTCGCTATTGTACAAAATAACTACATCAAGAAGAGTGCTAATTAGCAGAATTGCTAAATTCAACCAACACGAAGAAAGACCCATTGACTATTCATGACTACAAGAAGCAACTGGTAAGTAATTATTTAAATTTCTGAGATTGACTAACAAACAATGTTGTTAACACATTTTGTAGAACCACATAGTAGATCGAAGAATGGATCTTGGTCCGACCTAGGGAGGTCAAAGAATATCAACGACCAGAAAAGTAACAGCATGAATGATGCACAGGATCCCTGTGAGCACAGAAAAGACGCTATGGGGGAAAAGCCAAGGGATCCATAAGAGGGCAGAATTCCGCTCAAATGTTGGAGATGTGGAGGACCCCATTTGCACTAGATTTGTCCACATGAAGAAAGGTATGTAAGGCCAGCTTACAATACCCAACCTCATGGAGCTGAGACTGTTGGGAAGGGGGAACAAAATAGTTTCCTAGATGCGACAGTTACCATAAGAATCTTGAGGATAGAGTTACAGGATTGCAAGGAAGAAAATAAAAGGTTGGTCAAAGCTATGGGAGAACAAAACTAGTTGATTACAACCATGCTGCAGAATGTGGCATATCTACAAAGGAAGATAAACTCTAGGCATCACTTAACAGAGACAGAAGGGAGTAGGAGAAATTACCAGGAGAAAATGAGAAGCTTAACCCAAGGAATAAAGGTTTTAAACCTTCTCACCTCCTGAAGTAGCAAAGGCATCCATCACAAGCTGCGATTGAGACGACCAGAGTGATGAGGGAAAATCTAAAGGAACCACTCAAATGTTGGGGATGTGAAGGACCCCATCTACGTAGGAATTGTCCACTTGAGAAGAGGAATGAGGGTCAAGTCCCTAGCACCCAAGAAGATGAAACCGCGGGTCAAGAAGAAAGGATCATTCCTAAAATTTGTACAGTACTAGAAGACCACCAGGCAGGTTATAACTCAACTGTGGTGGAATTTGAGGGTGAGATCATTGAGCAGACTATTTTTGTTTTGATTGACCATGGATCGACTCACAACTATATTACCCCTGGATTTGTTGAGATGTACCCTTTGAAGAAGTCAAAGTACATAAGATCATGGTTAGTCCAACTAGCCACTGGAATCAAGAAGAAGGTCAGTAAGGTGGTTATTAAATGTCCATTAGTCATGGATGGGTTAATCACCTGGGCAGATCTGAATGTTCTGCCACTTGGATCATATGATCTCCTCATCGGAATGGATTGGTTGGAAGCACATAGAGCAAAGCTTTATTGTTAAAACAATAATTTTGAGTGCTTGGATGACAAAGGAAACCTAAGGGTTGTGAAAGGATTTCCAGAAGTGACCTCTAGAGGGAAGTCTTCAACAATGCAGCTGATGAAGTTTTATGGGAAATGTTGCAGAGGGTATGCAACTCATGTTTTGGAGATAGTAGAGAATGGTACTCCTAGATTGGAGGGGTTTCATATGTTACAGGAAGTCGGGAATGTTCTTCCTAATGAAATTACAGTGAAGAGTGACACTAATTTTACCCTTGAACTTGTTCTAGGAGCAACACCAGTATCCCAAACGCTTTGTAGGGTGAGCATACCAAAAATGCTGAAGCTAAAAATGCAGCTACAGGAATTGTAGGAAAAGAAGTACCTCAGATCGAGTGTGTTTTCTTGGAAAACACCATCCCTGGTTGTGAAGAAGAAAGATGATACACTCTGGGTGTGTATTGATTATAAACAACTGAACAAAGTGACTATGAAGAACAAGTATCAATTGCCTAGAAGTGTTGACCCCTTGGAATGAATAAAAATAGAAAAAGTATTTTCCAAAAATGACTTAAGGTCTAGTGACCAACAGGTAAGGATCACAGATGAAAATGTTCATAAGATAGCCCTTGAAGAAAGGTATGGATCTTATGAGTTTGCAGTAGTACCAAACACACTAGATACATTTATGTGCCTCATGAATAATGCTTTCAGATGTTGCAAGAAGATCACTGAAGGATATTTTGTAGGGAAAATTGAGTCTATGTATGGGATGAGGAAGCCTGCAAATGAACTTGTGGTTCCATGAGGAAATGCCCCTTTCTGAAGACTGTAGGTACAATGACCTAAGGAGAGCAATCTGGTGGTACCCATTGAAACCAAGGAAGGAAACTGCCATGGGCTATAAGAAGGATCTCATGACTGAAATATAACCTTTGAACCGAATAGATTTCGAACTTCAGATTTTAGATTTTGCTGATGATTGTTAATTAAATATTATTGATTGTTTGGATTATGTAAAATGGTGTCAAGATGACATGTTGTATGTGAATGTCCAGGTTTTGGGCAGCATGTGTAAGTCAGGGATGAGTACTCCCCACTTGCAAAAGCCAAACAATATGAGGATGACCTCATGGTTGCAAAAATCTGATGCAGAATTGTGAATTCAAAATTTTGGATTTGGCTATCAATGTATTAGTCATTTGATAATTTGAAATTTATATAGGCACAAAATAGATTTGAAAGTCTATGATTAAATTTATAATGACATCTCATATGAACTGCATGCTTATATATAATGCAAGTGAGATGATGAAAACATGTACTGGTTGTACATGGATCCTCGGAAGGATGTACTTGGATACATGGCTTCTCAGAGGGATGTTCTTGGAATAGGTTTGGAATACTATAATTGCATTATTTTTATAATGACATCTCATATAAACTACATGCTTGTATGTAATGCAGGTGAGATGATGGTGGTCTGCCCCTGAAGTACATAGCTCTCGGGAGGATGCAGTTGAGAAAGATGAATCCTCTAGAAGGATGTATGGGATGTACATAGCTTCTATCCCCCCTTGCCAGCTAGGTACTGGTATGCATCATTGGGGACACCCGGGGAGTAAGACATCTGGATAGACTTCTTTCTGAACACATTCACACCGTAAGGGGACTATCACGAGAGTGGGGGCTCCGTGAAGAGAATAACCCCTAGGTATTATGGTGTTTGGAAAGTAATCACCTGAGCATTGGTGAGCACCTGGGAATGGTTCTAGACCCATACCCTAGAGTTGTCATTAAGCACCAAGGAGGTGTTAGGCTCTGAAGTTGGGCTGACCATGACCACGAAATTCTACACAGATAAGTTTTTGATTACTTAGAACATCTTTTTTGAATTTCTGTAAAAACACATGTACATAATGATTCAGTTGATATTTTGAGAATCTTGTTAAGAAATAAATCCTGTAAAAATGAATCTGACATGTGACTTAACCTGTTATGGTTCCTAGAAAGTAAGCGCATGAGCATCAGTCAGTGCAGGGAGGAAGTGTTGAGCCTTAAGCAGAGCTTCTATTAGGCATCCAAAGAGGTGTTGAGATCTGGACAGGGTACCAGATCTCGAATAAAATATATTTGTAGGTAATCCGAGGCTTGCAAAAATTTGGCTACCCTTTAATGCACACCCAGGTGTGGGGGTGGGGTAGGGTTGTGAGTGCCATGGTTGTATAAATCCAAGTTGGATACATGTGGAACCAAGAGAAGCTACTTGTGTAGATAAGTATTTGGTTCACTTGGAAACTTTTTGTTGATTTTATATCAATATACACATGCATGTGATTCATCAATGATTTTGGGAAATTTTGTGAATACTGACATGGGGATTGACTCATTGCTTGAGCATAGGTATTCCTGGTGGCCAAAGATGTTGGAAATGTTCCAAGCTGAGGAGACGGATTCTCCAAGACCATAAAAAGATCTTGTGGTGTGTGTAGATGCATGCAAGCAAGGACTTGGAAGAGTTCCAAGTCATTATGTTGGACAGATAAAGGTGTAGAGGAAGCATTGCAATCCTGAAGAAGCTACGTGGGAGATGGAGGATGCCATGCGATTGGCAGATTCATTGTTGGTTCAGTTTTTGCAAAGCACTGAGGGAAGTGCCAGTGTAGTTTTCTATTTTGTTAAATTGTTAAGCGAGGACAATGATATTGAAGGGGAAGGGGAATGTAATACCCCATTTTTTGACCCCGTGATATTAAATTTCAAATGATGTGAATATTGTATTAAATCATGGCAAGGAGCTCAATGCCAAGGCCCTGGTATTGATTTTGTGTTTGTGTTCAGTGGTTAGAATCAACACCGATGGTTTATGTGCTAGCTAGGCATGGTATGCTTGAGACATCATGTAAAATACAAATTAATTAAAAACCTACAGCCAACTATGCGCCACAAATGTTAAAGATATGGGGTCATGATTTTCCTAAGGATAAGGGGGGAGGATTTTTAACCTTGAGCCGTTTGGTGGGAATGGGAAGAGTTTTGGCAGAAATTCGAAATGGGAAGAGTACCAATTCTAAAAATCATGCTTTTTATTGCATGGGCAAGAAAAACACCCAAAAACGCATGTCATTCCCTCATGCGTTCATGTTTCACCTTCCCTCACATTTTGGAAAAATGATAGGACGTTTTGTTGATGAATCATGGATTCATTCATTTGTTTGTTTTCATTCCAGCACACAGACTCACGCAAAAAACCTATGGAAGTTTCATCCTTCACAATGTTTTTCCCTATCTTGTCAGTTTTGTTTCCTCCTTCACGATTTCCTTGTCTGTCAATCGTTTTCTTGAACACACATACCCATAAACCGTGTTTTGCATTCTAAACTGATAAAAAAACAAGAATATTTGGATTCTGGGTTTGTATCAGTTGATTTGGCTCATGCAATGATTAGAAGTTCGTAATTGCTGTGTGTGCGTGCAATCCTTGGCCTATGTAATGTTTTCTTGAACTTAGAACTGTGATCGCTATATGTACACCCTTGTGTTGTCTCTGAACTGACTTGGGGAATGGAAACAAAGTCTGGACCTGCCTGATGAACCTAGTGTAAAAAGGAACCTCATAGACAGATATGGGGGGCTGGTTTTGTTCTTTGTACACTTGGGATAGCATTGGAGAGGGAGGGCATAGCCCGAGGGACTGTGGGGTAGAGAAGGGAATGATTCTTGGTGTTGGTTGTGTAGACGCTTTAGAAGCCAGGCTAGATTTGGTGCAGGTGTCCATAGCTTTGTGATTGAGCTCACTGGCTTAGCAGTCAGTATTTCCACCTCCTTTCTAGCCTGATAAACCCAACTGTTAGTTGGCCCGACTGTGTCTTGTGTGAATTTTGACTAAGTGTGAACCATTGACTGTGTAAGTCTGATAAAACCCAACTCTGTTGGCTTGGTTGTGTCTCATGTGAGTTTTGGCTAAGTGTAAATCACTACTTGTGTAAGTATGATAAACCAAACGGTGTCGACTTAGCTGAGATTTATTGTATTGTTGGTCATGAGAGAGTCTGCTACTGTTCCTTATCCCTTGGGGAAATCATGCCCAACTCGGGGGTGGTAGTGTTGTTGAGAGATTGATGAGCACACTGGCCTATGGTTGGGTGGAACGTTGCAATGAAATAGCTGGTTGTGGGACAAGATTCTGATAAAGATAAGTATCTCTTGTGTTTCAATCCCTGCAACTGTACTTGTTTGTAAATTAATATGAAATGATGAATGCTTGAATGGAATGTGTTGTGTTTCAGCTGTATATTTCATGAATGATGCATCTATGTGTGTAATTAATTCAATGAATTTTCTAAGTTGTTATGAAGTTAGATCATCCGGATTGGTGATGGACTGGATGTTGGAAATCAGTTTTATACTTAGAAATTTTCATGAATAGATTGAATTTTCGCAGATTTTTCCCTTCCGTAATTCCCTTTCCGCAACTTGCGGGTTGCAGGATGCAGGATGCAGAAATGCGCCTTGCAGAAGTTTGGACTCTACATTTTCCTTTCTGCAACTTGCGGGACGCGGGATGCGGAAATGTCATTTGGTGAAATATGCTTTTCGCAATTCCCTTTCCGCAACTTGTGGTATGCAGGATGCAGAAATGTCGTTTGGCGAAATTTGCTTTCCGCAATTCCCTTTCCGCAACTTGCAGGATGCGGGATGTGGGATGCGAAAATGACTTATGGTAATTTCTGCAACTTTGATCTCCGCAATGTCCATTCTGCATGCGGGATGTGGCATGCGAGGTGCGGGGTGCGAGGGTGAAAATTTGATATGTTTTCGATTCCGCAAGTGATGCTCCCTGCAGTGTTGATTTTTTGCAGGATGATTCTTAGCCATTGATCTAATTTCGGATATGGAACAGACTGTGACCATTGATTTCCGTTGTGATTCTTCTCAGCCGTTTGATCTCTCAATGGTTGGGGAAGATATAGATTTTATAGATGGTCTGGATCAGAATGTTAGTAGGATAAATTATTGCTTTTGTAGATCTTTAAAGAAAAAAAAATAGGGATCAGGAATCATCATACGAATGTAGAATCAAAGATGGGTAACTCAGGTAGAAGAGTTGGGTCGCATTCTCTCCTCTGGGGCGGGAGGGGACGTGACAAAAGTGTACCTATCAAACCTTAGATCTGGAATTCTAGGTTTGTGTCGTCCTATAGATCTGCTCCTGATCTATCATTGCCACTTCAAATCTCTCAGCTTTAGCTCACTAGAGCTTTGATACCATGTAAATTTTCCTTTAATATTCAAACTAGGGCTAATAGTGCATGCAAGATCTCTACTGATAACCACACATGAATATCTTTTACAATATGCAGCGGAATATATAACTGAGAAATAAATCACAACATCACATCACAATATTGACACTATTATATTGGGTATGGAAACCCCCGAAAAAAATTAAGATGGGAAAACCGGTGCAGTAGTCAGATATGGATTTTATTATGAGAAAAATATGGAGCGTTTACAATACTGCAAATTCACCCAAACCTGGCGAATGTAGTTACATGGAAGAATCACTAGGAAAACCCCCAACTAAACCTCAACACCCTCCTATGTGAGTGTATGACCTAGCTATATGAAGCTCGGTGATCCTGATGCTCGCTCCTCCGTCTTCCCAGCTGAATCCTCTGTCTGAATTTCTCTCCCTGTCTGTATCCTATCTTTGTCAGAATACAAGTGTGTGTGTCCTCTCTACCAATTGATCTCTCTTTTATAACTTTAGGTAAAGTGAAAAACCTAATTTCACTTTCACTTTAACTAGTGGTAAAACAAAAACCCTAATTTCACTTTCACTTTAACTAGTGTATCACTAAAGTTAATTTAGATCACTTTAATTTATTTTCTGAAGTAAACTTAGGAAAAGTAAATTAAATACAACCGGTTTCCTAATTTAAGTCTTTTGCATGCAAGAAAACATGCATGCAGGAAGACCTTCCTTGTTGCTACTAGTTTAACAAGAACCACGAATGGAAAGAGGTGTGGAGGGCGGGCTGCGTGTGGAAGATGGGAGCACATAGGTGGAGGAGTTGGACGCCGTGGAAAAGGAGCAGCATGGGGAAAATGGGAATATGAAGGCTTGGGTGTTAGGAAGAATGTAGATGCTGAGAGAGAAGTGGAGTTGTGGAGGTGGGAAGGTGGAATTAAAGAACAAAGAGGAAACGACGATGAGGGAGAGAGGTGCAACGGGTAGGTGGGAGAGGGCGTGGAGAAGATCGAACGAGCTACACTAGCGTTGAGGATGAGAACAAGGATTTTTTTTATGGTGAAGTGGACGATTGCAGCGGCGACAGTTTGGACAGTGATGACAATTTGCAACATGCATCAAGAGCTTTGATACCATTGAAACAACTAAAAAATGTGAAATATATACACACGAAAATGTAATTTATAAAATCTATGATATATGTTAAAATACAATTGTAGCTTAGGCTAAATAAGCCTTATTGTTTTACTAAGGTGAC